>JABUQX010008709.1:50000-67500 GCA_015478945.1 Trachelipus rathkii
ATACCCCAAGGGTATACTGCACCGATGGCAGGAGTCGGGGTCTCTCGGCCTTCCGGAGAACTACGGGATAGGACTATTTCCCCCCTCCGGGGAGGGTCTCCGGAACCCCCCGCTCTTTGGTATTTGGGTGTCGCGGGGGTTCCTCGCCCCTCCTCTACGGGGTATGGAAAACGTCCACCCCCCCTGTGTTCCCCGTCGGCTCGAGCCCCCTACATTGCCGTGTAATACATTTACAAATAATATATATATATATAATTTCGCCCCTAGAACAGGTAAAAAAAAAAAAAAATTCATTTCGACCCTAGAACATCTATTTATGTATCATAAGATGCTACCTGTGAAAATTTTTGATCCGAGCTCCGTTCCGTGTGGGCGTTGTAACTTGTCCGATAATGTGTAGAAATACGAAAGTGCTCGGTATCTTTTATTTTCCTTGTGTATTTTTTTGTGCAAAATATATTTCTCGTGTAAAATAGAACAAGTTTATATATATATATATATATATATATATATATATATATATATATATATATATATATATATATATATATATATATATATATATATATATATATATATATATATATATATATATATACTCTTTAAATATATTTATATATTTATGATATATATATATATTTATATATATATATATATATAATATATATATATATATATATATATATATATATATATATATATATATATATATATATATATATATATATATATATATATATATATATATATATATATATATATATATATATATATATATTCCTTTTTGTCTTTTTTTTTCACAGATTGCAACCACTTACGGGTAGAGCCCTTTTCAAGAAGGGAACGTAAAATAGAATATGGGAAATAAACACGAGCCGAACCTAATGCAAATTTCTCAGGTGGGCGCAGAAATGATCTTTAAAGTGAGAAAGATTAAATATATCAGGAAAAGCAGATGATTGGAAGAAGCTACACAAACGGAAGTGGCTGGAAAGAAGGAGGCACCACAACGAGCGATTCTTTTGGTTTCAATCTCCACACAAAATAAATGCGAGAGTAAGGCAGCCCTTGTGCTGCGAGGGCGACGTAATGGTGGTCGAATTTTGAGAGATAATTCCCTCTAGCACCTACCATTATAGTACCTATAGAAAAGAGATAGTGCGCCAACGTCACGTCGCAGAGATAGAGGGTCCGGGAAGTTAGGAAGTAGGGGATAGTTTATTAGTACCTCAGACTCAACCTTATCCAAAAGAAAGGTGGAACCGGAGTTCCCCAAATGTGAGAACAGTACTACAAACAAGGGAGGATAAGGCCCTTATATAACTGGAGTAGCTGTGCAGAGAAAAAAAATTCCCACAGCCTAAAAAGAACTCCCAGCTTCACCAATCTGAGGTTTCCAATACAGTTTATTGTCTATGTTCTGACCAAGAATGTTTATGTTGTTCACAAGAGATATTAAAACCGTCGAAGGAGATAGAAAAGTTGGGAGGTGTTTTTGAGAGGAAGATATATAAAAGTTGAGTTTCTAAAGAGCTGAATTTTACAAAGTTTTTGTGACCCCACCTGGAAATCCCATCCAGATCTGCAAGAATAGAATCGGAAAGTTGTAGACGTGAGACAATTATAGATGCAAAAGAGGGAGCAGATTTGAAATGAGTGGAAGAATAGAGAGATGAGTCATCGGCGTAAGAGTGAACAGAGCTGGAAGTGCAAATGAGGAGATCGTTGATGAAAAGTGAGAATAAAGTTGGAGATAAAGCAGAATCTTGAGGAACACCACAATTAACAGGAAAGGAGGAAGAGGTCGCTCCATCAGCAAGTGCTGATATGGAGCGATCATAGAGAAAACTTGATAATAGTAAGCAAAGAGAAGGAGGAAACCCAAAGAAATGAAGCTAAGAGAGCAGTGACGCGTGCCATATTCGGTCGAAAGATTTCGATGTGTCAAGCGTCACCACACAAGACTCCCCATAGTCCCTAAGGACAGACCATAAGTCAGTGAGATATTAAAGTATGTCACCAGTTGACCTTGGACAGCGAAAGCCATACTGATGATCTGAAAGAAGAGAATGATGATCCAGGAAATAAGAATTAAGGAGAGTTTCAAATCTTTTAGAAAAAATTCAGGTGAGAGCTATAGGACGATAGAATAAAGAAGGGTCAGAAAGGCTACTCCTTTACATATGCGAGCTTCCAGCATTGAGGAAAAATATTAGTATTAAGGCTTAGATAGTAGAGTTGAACAAGAACAGGCGTCAACTCAGTTGCATACTCCCTCAGAACAGGGTGGGAATGCCATCCGGGCTACTAGTCTTCCTGACGTTCATAGATCTCAGGATCTCATACACCTGAATATGTGTAATCGCAAGTAGAGGCATGGAATGCCTGAGAGCAGAAACAGTAGGAGGAGAGATGCTAGAATCGTCGAGGGTTGAATTAGATGAAAAAAAAGGCCGAAGAGATATTAGCCTTTTCAGAAGAAGAGTTAGCTACAGGTCCGTCGGAGCGAGCAAAGGTTGGAAAGGCAAATTTACAAAAGTTGTTAGAGATGTTTTTGGCAAGAGGTCAGAAATTTTTATCAGTAGGAGAACCAAGGAGATTGGCACACTTTCTTTTAGTGAAAGTGCGCTTAGCTAGTCGAATAATATCCCTGCAACAATTCCGAGTACAATGGAAATTAGTAAGAGTGATAGGAGAACGAGTTTTTTTCCATACCCGATACTCGATGTCTCTCTCCTTAATGGTACGAGAACAGACTCCATCGAACCATGGATTATGGGGAGAAAAAGATTTAGTTGAAGATGGAATGAACCTGCTCATCCCATCGGTGATCACGACCCCTACCTCCTCAGCAGTGACTGAAGCGTCCTCACATTCAAAACAGGATTCATTCCAAGAATAGTTAGCAAAGAAGCGATGCAATGCCTCCCCCCACCCAATTAGCCCGATTAAAGTGCCAGAAAGTACGTTCAGGGCGAGCATGGTGGAACTGCTGACGTGGTTATTATAATTAAGGGCTACAAGATTGTAGTCGTAGTTAACGATAAGAAGGAAAATTGTGTATTTATATCGAGAAGAAGAAGTTGCAAAGCATAAGTCAAACGTGTTCAAGAATTGGTTTGTTCGATCTGGGATGTGTGTAGGTTCCTTAATTAGCTGCTCCAGATCGGTAAGGATACTTAATGTTTTGGCCTCCCCCCCCCTGCATCAGTATGAGAAGAGCCCAACCACTCAGTGTGGTGTACGTTGAAATCCCCTGAATAGAGGAGCTTGGCATTTGTATAGGAAGAAGTAACAATCTCATGAGAAGTAGTAAGAAAGTCTAAAAGGGAGTGAAAAGGGGAGTAATAGCAGAAACACAAGATAATTGTAGTAGTTGGGAGAAAGATTTTAAACCATAAAACATCAAAGTTATGAGATTCAAGGTTTTCGTGACCTCTTAAGGAGTATTAATGTTTATATAGGCACAGATCCCACCATTCAGTCAGAAATTGTAAAACAAATTATAGTTGGTGATATTAAGTTTATTTGAGAAAGAATTCCTGGCCAGGTGGGTGTCAGACAATAATAAAATATTAGGTTGAGAGTTAGAATGGTGCTATTTCACAGATTCACGATTAGCATGTAGGCCACGGACGTTGGCAAGGTCAATAGAGAACCCTCACCAACGTCCACCCTTATATCTTCCCCGTCCAATCATTCGAACTGCATGACACACAAACTCACCTTAAAACCCCAAGCACAAACCTTAAACAAACAAAGTAAGATAAACATAAATAAACAATACAGTAAATAAACAAAGGGAGAAAAATAAATATTGATATATTCACGATAATAAAAAAAGTAATTTATTCACGAAACCGTAAACCTTCAAACCCAAATTTTTATAACAATAACAATTATAGCAATAATAATAATAATAATAATAATAATAATAATAATAATAATAATAATAATAATAATAATAATAATAATAATAATAATAATAATAATAATAATAATAATAATAATAATAATAATAATAATAAATTTATTAGGAAAAGGTGAAACTGAGAATAAAAATTTCTGACAAAGAATAAAAAAGGAATAAAAAAGTAGCCTAATGGTAAACGTTGATTTTATTACGTATCCCTATTAGTATAATAGCAATTTTATCAAATTTATTGTAATATATAGAGTGATATAATCTATCTCAGCAGATAACATTCATCTTTATAAGTGTTTCATTGACATGTGTTAATATGATTGGAGTTTATGGAGGAAAATGAATAACAATGATTGCAATTTTCTTTTTTATCATCAATCCTTCCATATAACTTCGTATAAAACTCTCCCTCTTTCTCACTAAGATCAATTCTCTATTTGTAATATTGTTACTATTTATTGTATTTTTTTTGTTACCATTTATTTTTTTTTTTTTTTTTTTTTTGCTTGTAGCTGTTGATTCGTCAGTGACAGCTGACGCTTTGCTTTTTGGAGTGATTTATTATTTTCAATTGTGTGTTTAACGAGTAATTTAATGAGTTTATATATATATATATATATATATATATATATATATATATATATATATATATATATATATATATATATATATATATATATATATATATAGACAAACTCTAAAAAAAAAAAAATATATATATAAAAAAAAAACAAAATATATAGAGAAAAAAAATATCTATATATAGGTGATAAGTGGTTTAGAGCGACAACTATCATCAATCCATATCTCAAAACTACAATAGCCACAGGGAAAAGGAAAAAAAAGATGGAAAGCTGAGGTCCAATTTTAGGGCGGAAAATGAAAAAAAAAAAAAAAAAAAAAAAAATAAAAAAAAAAAATATCTCAAAAACTACAATAGCTACAGCGAAAAGGAATACATTTTTGGAATCCTGGTAAAATTTTAGATAGGAAAATGTAAAAAAAAAATAAATAAAAATATTATTGCTTTAATAATTATAGTAATATGATTAGAGCCTATTTGAGACCTTTATTGGTTACTCGTTAAAATAAATAGACTTTCTATTAAATTTGCTTTTTTTTTTACTAAGAATACCCCAAGGGTATACCGCACCCGATGGCAGGAGTCGGGGTCTCTCCGGCCTCGGGAACTACGGGGTAGGACTAATTCCCCCCCCTCCGGGGAGGGTCTCCGAACCCCCCCGCTCTTTGGTATTTGGGTGTCGCGGGGGTTCCTCCGCCCCTCCCTACGGGGTATGAAACGTCCCCCCCTGTGTTCCCCGGAAGCCCCCTACATTGCCGTGTAATACCTTTACAAATAATAATATATATATATATATATATATATATTATTTCTCTTTTCAAAAAAAAAAATAGCCAATATTTATTTTATTTATTTATTTATTTTTTTTTTTTACATTTTCCTAACTAAAATTTTACAAGGATTCCAAAAATGTATTCCTTTTCGCTGTAGCTATTGTAGTTTTTGAGATAATGATTTTTTCATTTTTTTTTTTTTTTTTTTTTTACAGTTTCACAATAAGAATTTTGCCAGGAATCAACAATGTATTCCTTTCTGTAGCTGCTAACAGTTTTTAATATGGTGTCTTCCTAAACAAACCATCTTCCGCAACATATTGTAATGTATATATGTATATATATGTATATATGCTGTAGTAACCAACAACATAGCTGTAACAAGCTCTTATATATATAGCTAATATAACATATGTATGTAACATAATATATATGTATAAATAATAACCAGCAGCCTTAACAATAATATCTTCTTCATATGTATATATGTATAATAATAATAATAACAATAATATAGTAACTTATATATATGTATATACAGCCAGCAATATAGCCAGCTATCAGCATAACATGTAGCAGCCAGCCAGCACGCTGGCTGTAGCCAACAGTAGCCAGCCTTCTTCCAACTATTATATATAATATCGCTAACAATAGCCAGCAACGTAACCAATAATAACCATATATACCATATTCAGCAATAACCCATGTAATATATATAATATATACCTAACTATATATGGGTATGTATAATAGTAATATATAGCATAACCTTATATGAATTTATATATATATATCATGAATTTATATAACCACATATATATATATATATATATGCTATATATATATATATATATAACGCTCTTTATATATATTATTCATATATTTGCTATGCTAACAACAACCTTATATATATGAACGTGTATATAGCCAGCATAACAATAACCAGCCAGTATGCCAACAACGCTAACGCTGCTGTAACCAACCAGTATGCCAGCCAACGCTTAACCAGCAATAATATATGCTGTATATGTAACATAATATATGCCAACCTTATATGTATATATATATATAAAGGATTACCATGTGTTGTTGGAAGAAATTCTAGGCTTCGTTTTTGCATATAAAACAACAGGATCAGATTGGATGTATGGAGAAGCATTGTAAAGCCTCAGACGAAGATCCGTATCTGGCGGTAAACCTTTTACAACCCAACGTGGGTGACTACCAGTAATATTAGCTACTAGTACATCCATTGCCCAGACCTTATATATATATATATATATATAGTATATATGCTGCTATAGCATAACTATGCCTATATATATATAACTTATATATATATATATATATATATATATATATACTATATACTGTATAATATCTGTATCCCTACAACACTCAATAATATATATATATATATATATATGTACTCTATATATATATATATATATATATAACATAATAACATATATATACTCTGCTCTTGCTCTTTATATATATATATATATATATATTATATAGCTATATTGCCAGGTACAGATATATATATATATATATATATATATATATATATATATTCAAGAATGGAAAAATATATTAGAAATAAATAATGAAGCGTAATGCAACAAATAAAAACTAATAAAATATTAATTAATTTTCTTACCTCCATAGTAGACACAGTTCTAACCTCGGGGGATTTGACGTAGCTTGGACCAGGGAGAAGTTGCTTGATAGCTTCGGTTCCCTGGGGGAATTCAGAACACCCGACTTCAAGAACAGTGCTGTCAATATTTAGGACATTGCAGCGTTGAGGAGCTCTTGGGGAATCTGTTGGGGATGGAAATTAATTTTTATTAAATAGAAAAATAGGAAGGAAAATCTTTGGTTAGGTTAAGTTAGGTTACGATTGTAGTCACCCATGGTTAAGAATCTAACCAGATTTTCAGGTATTTGTGGAAAGCTGAAAAATAAAACCAAGATTTCCCCTTTCTTGAGTTTCAATATCAAAATCAAAAATAAATTTATGTAAATGGAAATGAAGAGAAAATTATATTTATTAAAGCTGATTAAAAATAAAAATCATAAAAAAATAAAATTAAAAATAAAAATCATATAAATCATATTCATAAAATTTAAAGCATGTATTATTAAATCAACAAAACTTATTTATTCAGGTCCTTTTCAGCAGCACTTGAGTATGAAGAAAAATTAATTTCAAAAAAAAAAAAAAAAAAAAAAAAAAAAAAAAAAAAAATGTTAATCGAATATGAAAACTGAAATAAAATAAATATTTGAAATTGACCCCACTTCAATTTTTTTTAAAATCTTTACTAAAATTGCATTTTGAAATTCAAAATTGTGTTAAAGTTAGCATTGAAAAATCTTTCTTTATACTGTTACACACACACACACACACATACACACACACACACACACACACACACACACACACACACACACACACACACACACATATATATATATATATATATATATATATATATATAACATATACATATATATATATATATATATATATATATATATATATATATATATATATATATATAAATATATTCCAAACAAAATTATTTTAGCTTCTGATTTAATATAAAACCCGTTTCTGGATAATACTGATGATGAATGAGAACTTACGTAAAATGAAAAATAATTCTGACTTTATTCATCATGTTAGGGTTATGTGCAATGCAATATGCATCATAATTCTTTTTTGTTTGGGTTGTTCATGACTTTTTGTATTAAAATATTTCGTAGGACGTCTCAACTCAACTTGCCACATGACGTGTTGCAGGACAATATATCTGCTGCTGCTGCGTGTCAGATATGCAGGTGCGCTGGATTTTGAAGTATTTTGCATCATCATACCTTCGGTAAGATATTTTAAAACTAGTTCAGATATTTTTATTACTTTTGTGCATGCTAAATCAAAGTATTAGCAGTACTAGTTTCGCATAGAAGACATATCTAAACTATTTGAAATCCTCCTTGGCGTCCTTACATTGCTTGGAAAACTTGTGTAGACAATATAGGAAAAATGGGCAAATGATAACAGAAAGGGGTTTACGTCTGGCATTTCTATGGCATAGCGAGAATCAAAAAATCATTTAGATTATTGTTAATTTTTGGCTTTAATTCAAAAAATAAATAACTTCTGAAGTACGAGTATGGTAATATAAATCCAAGAAGTACCTCAGTTGCTCATTCGATATAAAATTTTAACTGTGTAGAGCGTCCAACGCTCACAGAGGAATAATACATGGAAGTGCCTGATGTGATGGTTATGGGATTACTGTGTCTGGAACACTGATAGATAAACAGATTGTACACAAGCCATTAGTGGATAGACAAAATGTCATTTAGCCATCACTGCATATCAATCTTTGGCTCATGAATGAGTTTGCAAAAGTTTGGAAAAAAGATGACCAAATCGGTCGAAGAAAGAACTGGGATTTTTTTTTTTTTTTTTTTTTTGTGGCAGTAGTTAAGAACTTTCTAGGAAAAAACCTGTGGGATCAATAAAGATCTTTAAGAGGATTTGCAATGTCAGACATTGTAACTTTAATCAGTTAGAATGGACCATGTGCATTTGGTTTTACTTTCTAAATAGCTTTCCAGTTGTGACTTCATTAAGAAGCAAATAGAGAGAGGGTTTCCATCAAGTTATCAAAAGGAAAGAAGAGGAAGGTTAGGGATTCATATACAATAATGACTATTTATAAGTATATCAGAAGCCTGCAAAGAAATAATTGTTATTCTATGAAGTCGGATAAAAAGAAGTTTAAGAAAACTCAAGGTAATAACAAAAAGAAAAATGTAACAAAACTTATCCAATACTTGACTGTTTAGTGTGGATCAATTTTTAGGTTTCCAAACATTTTTGCATTTATTTTATTTATTTTTTTTTTTTTCAATATTATTATTATTATTATTATTATTATTATTATTATTATTATTATTATTATTATTATTATTATTATTATTATTATTATTATTATTATTATTATTATTATTATTATTATTATTATCCAAATAAATTTCATTTCTTGCAGAACTGTTTTCAAATTGTTTTACATATTCCAGCTTCATTATTTTGTTTTATAAAGGAATTATAAACTACATAAAATATGATATTTGTGCTACATTATAATATAAGAGATCTCTCTAACTTATGAAGTGTAGTTAAAGCAATGTTTAAAAAAACAAGTTCGAAGAAAAGGTATTGAACCAATTAACAAACCATTACAAAATAAAATAAATAAATAAATAAATAAATAAATAAATAAATAAATAAAATTACCAACAACATATAGGTTGTAAGAACAAGGTACTTTCATCCTCCCAATACGATTTTTGGCGAAACAAACAATCTCCATGGAGTCATCTGTGGGCTTTAACTTCAAGATGGACTTCGAGGACGATTCAGGATCAACAGAATGTGGCAACGATGGACCATAAGCCATATACGTTTGTCTCGTTTCAGAAACGTAAGGTGGAAATCCAGAACTATTTCTTGGCACCAAATCTATAAGCTTTGGAACGTATTTAAACCTGGAGTGTTCCCCATTGATGACACCACCTTCTTCGCTTCCTTTTTCTTTCGTAGATTTTTTTGACGACTTGTGGTTCACTCGCCAAGTAAATGTGACGTTTGGAGGGTTCGATTCGACAGAACAAGAAAGCGTTACTGTTGTGTTTCTTATAACAACAACTTTTTTATTCAATGTACCAACACAATATGGAGGATCTGCAAGAAGAAAGTTAAAGTATTTTAGCTATAGAGTAATCATTAGCCACACAAACTTATATATATATATATATATATATATATATATATATATAACTATATATATATATATATATATATATATATATATATGTATATAATATATATGTATAACATATATATATCATAGAAGCTATAATATATATATATATATATATATATAATATGTAATAATAATATATAGCAACAATATATATATGTATATAATAATATATATATATATATAATATATATATATATGTATATATATATATATAATAATATATATATATATAATATATAATAATAATATATAATATAATATAATATATATAATATATATATATATATATATATATATATATATATAATAATAACTTAATATGTATATAATATTATATATTATAATATATACTCAAGGAGAGTAAAAGAGATAGAGAGATATTCAGATAGATAACCTTTATCTAAATAACAGTATACCAGTATTTACTGTCTTAGAGTTTCTCAAAAAGTATTCAAAGAAGACTTACGAGTGACGGTAACCATTATGGCATTCGAGTGTCCGTCTCCTTCAGAATTGGAGCAGCAAGACAGGCGTAAACTCCTGAATCCTTTCTGTCTATTTGAGGAATTGTAAAAGAATTGTTGTTAATAACTCTTCACGTGACCATTTCCAGTAATTACACGTCCACATGAATAATATATATATATATATATATATATATATATATATATATATATATATATATATATATATATATATATATATATATATATATATATATAATATATATCTTCCACTTCATCCAGATATATATATATATATATATATATATATATATATATCGTGTGTGTATAGGTGTGTGCGTGTGTATTTGATTGTGTGTGTAAATAGAAATGAGAGAAGTATAACAATATTCGAAATATTTGAAGCCTTTTTCAATCACCTTTTCTCCCATCGATACGTTGACGCGTACAGAGAGATTCTTTGAAACTATTCCTTTGGGACACCAAAATGAATTTTCAAAAAAAAAAAAAAAAAAACAAACACAAATGAAAGCAGGAAAAAAAAAACAATAAAAAACAAAAACAAAAATGAAATGAAACATTCTTCAAATGTGTTTTAGTTTAATTATTTTTTATTTTTTTTATAAATCTTTTATTTTTAAAAAATTTAATAATTTTAGTTCATTACTATAAAGCTTAAGACTCGCCGTTTATTAGCTATTTTTATTGTATAAAAATGGAATTATTTCTAAATTTGTGAAGCAACATAACTTTCTGGTAAAGCTTTTATTTTATTTTTAATTTCAATTTATTATATATATATATATATATATATATATATATATATATATATATATATATATATATATATATATATATATATATATATATATATATATATATATATATAACCCTAGGGCCAGGGTTCGAACCCTTGTTCGTACCCTGGGTAGCAATTACCTAGAGAAGTTTCCCTTTTTGAATAGGGCTATGCCCGGGAGTTATAGAATAAACAGAGTTAATTAGGGAACCCATTCTATACAAGAGTTTAAATCGCGGCGTTTGTTTGACTCCGTGCAAACGCCAGTTGAATAATGCTTGTATTGCTCTTGTCTGCGCTTCCCTTGTGCGTGCATTTGTTAATAGATTATTTTAATACCAAATATAGGTATACCCATAATACCTATTCATACCAGGACTGCTGAGTCGGAGCTGGAGCCGGAGCCAGAGCCGGAGTCGAAGCCGGAGTCGAAGCCGGAGTCGCCATTCTGCAAGAATTTCGGTGGAAACAGTAAAAAAAAATTTTTTTGGGGGGTGGAGGAAGAGTACGAGAGCAAAAAAAAAAAAAAAAAAAAAAAAAAAAAAAAAAATATTTAACCTTATAATATATATATATATATATATATATATATATATATATATATATATATATATATATATATATATATATATATATATATATACTGATATATATATCGAGTGGAGCGAGAGCCGGTGCAGAAGTTGATGCAAGAGGACAAAAAGGAGCTTTCGAATAGAGCCGAAGCCGGAGCCGAAGCCGAAGCTGAAGCCGAAGCCGGATCCGGAGCCGGAGCCGGAGCTGGAGAAAAGCAGTAGCATATGATTAAAAATTTTAGTATAAAATTATATTTCAAAAGTTATTAATGATTTCCTAACTGTAAACGGAACTGGAATTATAGTTGAGTCGGAGTCGGAGCCGGAAATAAATTAACCAGCTCCGTAATCCTAATACATACCATACATATTTATATATATTCTTATAATGCATACATTCTTTCCAAAATACACATCCACACATATCTATAATGCTAATGTAAATTTTCTTTCTATGCGTGTACGTGCATCCTTTGTGCATATATAACTGCTTCCATACACACAAACACACAAACACTCACACAGACATCGTCCATCCATTGAAATTCTATTTTAACCTTTTTTAGCATCCAATCGTAGATTTATTTTGCATATTAGATTTATTTAAAAACTCGATATAAAATTATTCCTTATTTAAGTTTTTATAATTCGTTCCTTATTTCACGGATGAAGAAACCCCAAAAGAGTTTTCACAAATTTTCACTTTAGAATAAGCTAAATAGGATATATATATATATATATATATATATATATATATATATATATATATATATATATATATACACATATATATATATATATATATATATATATACTATATATATGCTATATATATATACATATATATACTATATATATAACTCTAATATATATGATATATATTGAGAGAGAGGGACTAGAAAAGGGGGCTACCTCACCCAGCAACACTTTTAAGTAAAAAAAAACATTTAATTTTTTTTCTTATATGTCAAACGTTATCCAGTCATGATAAAGTTATGTATTATTTACAATTTTAAGAGAAATTTATAGTTTTTTCTTTTTTTTCATTTAGAAATTGTTACTTTTGAGAGTAACAAAATTTGAGTGTGTGTGTGACTCTGTGTGTGTGTGTGTGTGTGTGTGTGTGTGTGTGTGTGTGTGTGTGTGTGTGTGTAGGTGTGTGTGTGTGTGCAGGTGTGTGTGTGTGTGTTTCTGTGATTTTCTTTTTATTATTAAAGACCAAATAAATGTTCATACTCTGTGTATGAAATATACTATATAGTGATTTATTTCAATATTTTAAATAGACTGGTTATAGAACCAAAAAAAAAAAAGGTCTGTCGAGTGGCGTGGGACTACATCGCTCACCAGTATCGAATTCACTCCATTTATTTTCAAGTCAAATTTTAAATTTTGAGAGGAGGAATGGTCATGACCAAAGTATTAGAAATTAAACGAGGCAAAATCTATTAATCTACTCTTGTAACGTCTTGAGTCCGGACTTAGAAAAGCAAAACAAACTGTTCTTTAAAGATAGCTGAAAAAGTATCCTCACTGATGGCCATAATAACCCCATGCTAGTGTCGAAGTATTCCCGTATATTAATTGTGGGAGGAGAAGACCGGGGGCTTTATAAGCTAGACTTGAAACGTTCTTTTATTGGGAACGTGGATGGCCTAGTGAAAAGAGCGCCCGGTTACTGTTAACTCAGCGACGCGGAGTCCAGTGTTCGAATCCCGCTGATGGAGAGTAAAATCTCCTTTGACTCATTTTCAATAAAATAATGATACTTCCATTACAAATGTTTAAAATACTGAAAATTGATTTATTAAAATTTGTATAAATGCTATTACAAATCATAGATATACGTTTTACTTCAATTCATTTGATACCATTGATTTTAAAATAAAATATCTACTATGGCGAACTAACCTCCTTATATATATATATATATATATATATATATACTCAACTATGTCCTTGTATAGAAATTTCTTTATCTATATATATATATATATATATATATATATATATATATATATAATATCAGAGGTGGGCACTTCCGCTCTTTAGTCCGCTAGTCCGCTAGTCCGCTAGTCCGCTCCAAGCGGACTACCAAAAAAGGTGCGGACTAGCGGAGGTGCGGAGTCGTCAGGAAATTAGCGGACTTGCGCGTGCGGATCAAAAATAGTTCTTTTGTTCCGCACCTTTTGAAAAATGAAGTATAGTTTACATTAAGAATTCTTAATGGTTATAATAAAAATATAATTTTTATCTAAATTTTTATAACTAATTATACTTTTAGTCTAAGACTTATTGTTTTTTAATAATTAAATTTCCAAAACCAAACTCAACCTCCTTTAATGATACCATTTATAATAAATAGGATTTAAATTGATTTTATAGACTGAATGGCTATTACCCTCATCTATATCTTTAATTAATTATATTATTAATATAATAACTAGAAAATATATAAAAAAAATTTTGTGTAAAAAAAAAAATATATATATATATATATATATATATATATATATATATATATATATATATATATATATATATATATATATATATATATACTCTTGCTATACAGCAACCCGCTGCCATAGCCTTATATATTTGAGTTTACAAGAAGAATTGATAATATATATATATATATATATATATATATATATATATATATATATATATATATATATATATAATATATATATATATATATATAACATATATATATATAGTTACCGAGCTGATACATAGTACTTAGCATCGACTCTGCAGGAGTCGAGGCTTTCATGGATTCTTCTAAAGTCTTGGACGAAATAGACCTTCTTATGGGTGGACAGGGTGGTCAAAATATTTTAGAAGGAAGGCAGAATGATTTAGGTGAGGACCTTAAATTAGCAA
Organism: Trachelipus rathkii; assembly: GCA_015478945.1. Lineage (NCBI taxonomy): Eukaryota > Metazoa > Arthropoda > Malacostraca > Isopoda > Trachelipodidae > Trachelipus > Trachelipus rathkii. The sequence continues at coordinate 64,856 of JABUQX010008709.1, forward strand.
TTGGCTGCTGGAAGCGAGCTAACACCAGCACTCCTCTCACCAAGGACATATTTCCCTTTCAGGCATAGGCAGAATTTGTTGAAATTGTTCGTAAAATATAAAACTTGTCTTCATAGTTGTAAAGCTGTAGAGGGAAAAATTAGTATGGGTGGGGATATTTTGAGGGCAAAAAAGGTCAGCCTTAACTGCTTTTTAATTTTGAGCCAGCTAATCTTTTGAAAGGTAATATGGATTTTTTGTCTTTTGAAGAAGACATTGAGGAGGAAGAGGAAAATCTTGAGATTTTGTAAATACTCATTCAATTTTTCATATAATATTACAAATATTTTTTTTGTAAGGATATATACTATTTAGTATTTAATATTAAAACCTTTGTGAAGTCGCACATTATTAACGGAAGACGTGCGGACGTGCGGACTTGCGGTAGCGAGGTTTGATGGTCTGAATGGGTGCGGAGGGCGCTAGCGGACTACGTTTTTCTCAAGGTGAGGAGGTGCGCTAGCGGACTACCTATAAATAGCGGGGTGCCCGCCTCTGATATATATATATATATATATATATATATACTTTCTTATATATATATATATATATATATCATATACTGCTGCTCATATATATATATATATATATCTTCAACCAACCTCTTATATATCTTTATATGCTATATTTAAATGTAAAACATTAAAACCACTAAAATTGTTCTAAAGACGACGTTTCGAACCAAATCAATGGGTCCTTATATATATATATATATATATATATATATACTATATATATATATATATAACATATATATATATATAACCAATATAATAACCAGCAACATATATATATATATATATATATATCTATATATAATAATAATAATATATATAACTGCTACCAATATATATATATATATATATAGCTATATAAATTTACTTAACTTACTATATATATATATATATAATGGATTAAATGCATAAAATATTGTTTTTATTTATAATAGTTTTTTCCGTTATTTGCTTGAACGCATACGTCCCCGTCATTTCGTTTAATATTCAGTTTTTGCTTAATTGTTGCCAGGTTGAATTTCATTTGAAACTGAAAAAAGGATAATTATTTATTTTATTGAAAAGGCAATTTAAAGGATTTTATAAAAACTTTCTCGCTGTTGTTCTATCGGAAATTTGTTGAGAGTATTTTATTGAGGGACGAGTCTTCTTCATTTTCGGGAAAAGTTTTGAAATATTTATTCTCTTCTTCTTCTTCTTCTTCTTCTTCTTCTTCTTCTTCTTCTTCTTCTTCTTCTTCTACCTTCTGCTCTTCTTTCTTTCATATGGTATTTCTTGACCTTCCTCCACAAGTTTTTCAAATTCTAATTCTCTGTCATCATTCTTTTTATCAGGAATTAATTTTTCCTTTTAATCTATCTATCTATCTATCTATCTATCTATCTATCTATCTATCTATCTATCTATCTATCTATCTATCTATCTATCTATCTATCTATCTATCTATCTATCTATCTAATTTCGTCTTTCTTTTAATCTTGCTCTCTATTTTTATCTTCTTTGTTTTTCTTTTCCCTCTCCGGATATTTCAATAATAGATCCAAAGGGAGGATTCCCATGACAAAAAGACTAGTTATTGATTATTATCACCGCTTCACTGAGTTCAATGTCCCACTCCAACAAACCTTGTAGATTCAACAAACCCAACAATAATATATCAATTAATAATAAATAAATTGTTTATCCCCTAAATCTAGAGTTCTACATTTTGTCTATATATATATATATATATATATATATATATATATATATATATATATATATATATATATATATATATTTATATATACGTAACTAGATATATATATATATATATACTCTTATACTATATATATATACTATATGCTCCAACAACACCACACAACTATATATATATTTCATCTTCCTTTATAACATATAGTATATATATATAATATATATATATATATATATTACAGATAAGCATCATCAGTCACTGACGGAGCCCTATCATGTCCGAGTAAGGCGTTGTCAAGCCCAAGGAGAGAATAGCTCCAATTCTCATACCCCGACCCACTTGAGAACCGGGACCCTCGCTTTGTTCGGCGAGTGCTCTACCACTGAGCTACCGGGCGTTTTATTTAAATAAATATAAAATATAATATATATATATATATTATATTTTATATTTATTTATAAAATATATATATATATATATATATATATCTTTCTTATATATATATTGCTCTTTGCTGTATATATATATATATATATATATATATATATATACTACTTACTATATATATATATATGTATATATAATGCTATACAACCACATCGCCCATACTATACATACATACAGCCACATACTATACATACAGCAATACATACATGCATGTATACATACGAAAGTAAAAAGCACATACTGTACATACATACACATACATAAACAGAAGCCCTAATGTATAAATCTTCCACTAAGATATATAAAAACTTTAATCTGATATATATATATATATATATATATATATATATAAACATAGCTCCAATATATATATATAATAACATATATATATATGTAATATATATATATATATATATATATATATATATATGTATATATAATATTAAATG
>JABUQX010008709.1:72500-75000 GCA_015478945.1 Trachelipus rathkii
ACATATATATAACTAACTATAACTATATATATATATACTTTCTTATATATATATCTTATATATATATATATATAAGTGAGATATATATATATATATATATATATATAAATATATGTCCCAAAATAAAACTAATAAAAAGTTAAAATCTAATTACAATTAATAATAAACCTATAGATGAAAGCAGTAAAATGTTATAACCTAAGTTAAAAAACAACACACGAATATTAATAAACCTAATTAAAATACGAGCTACGATGCCGTGACCAGACTTCCTAATTCAAGTGGATTAAGATAAAAAAATAACAGAAAAAGGGAAACCAAATACTAGAGAGAAACATAAATCTGGCAACATGTCTGAAATCAATCAAAAGTAGTTAAAAGAGTATTTTTAAATGAATAAATATTTTTTAATATATTATTTGTTAAAGAATCTGTACAAAAAGTTTTTTTTGTTAATATTCATATTTTTTGGTATTATTAATAATAAACGACTCTAATAATTTTCATTTGTAGTTGTCTTTAATAGAAATAATTAGAGAAAAGTCATTTATATTTATAAAATGATCTTCTGTTCTTCTATGATTTCTATGTTCTATGATTTCTAAGACTATAAGAATGCTGATATTTTCGCCTATTTAAGTCTGTTGTCTCTCCTACATATATTTTGCTAGTTTCCACATTTTATTTTATTCTCAATTTTCTCTCTCAATAACAGTTTTAAAATTTCAACGTACAAGGAACAGATTGGACCATATTTACATTTTTTTGAAATATATTTTTTTTAGAAAATTATCACCGTTCAGATTAGGCGGATTATAAAGTATTTTTTCTTCAAAGCCGTAAAAATTTCTTTAGGCCTCATTTAATGCTTTTTTGATTATATAGTCAGGATATTTTAAGGAAGAAAAATTCGTTTTTATCTAACTTACCTTATCTAAGAAATGATAACTACATAGTTTTAAAGGACGTAAGAATTCCCCAATGACATTACCTTTCTTAGCATATGAGGAGTGAGCCGAAAACCAATGGACATACTTTACCTGGGTATCTTTAAGGTTTATATTAAATTCTAGGCCACCAGTATTTGAAACAATTACTAGCGCATCTAGGAAAGATAAGCTGTTATTTTGTGGTTTTTCAACAGTGAATTTAATAGTAGGGACAAAGTTATTTATTAAATCTGGTACATGTTCAGGGGATATATCATTGTCCCATACAGGGAAAATATCATCCACACATATCGCAACCAGGTTATGTTGAAATTATTGAGAACTTGTTTTAAATATTTTTTTTTAACAGTTCTGTGAAAATATTGCTAAGTACGGGGGATAATGGGGGAGACATACTTAAACCCCTGGTTGGTTCAAAATACCTTCCATAGAGCTAAAAATAAGCGTGATCAAGAATACAATTTATTATTTTTTTTATTATTATATTGCAGTGGACTGGAAAGTAGTCTCTAATTCAGTGGTGCCCAACCTTTAGTCTATCGCGAGCAAATTAACAACTTAAAAATTTTAGGCGAGCCACACATAGGACGACGACCACTAATATAATCATTAATTATTAATATATATAAATATATATATATATATATATATATAATATATAATATATATATATATATATATATGATATATATATATATATATATATATATATATATATATATATATATATACGATGCCACATTCACGGGCAGGGCCCTTTTCCAAAGGAGGGGGCAAAAAAAAAAAAACAAAAAAAAAGAATGAAAGAAAAAAAAACAAAAAGCGAAAAAAAAGCGACCAGTCCCTTGTCGATCTAACGCAATTCCCTCAGTGGGAGCTGACGCGAGACTAAAAGGGAGATAATACTGCAGCGAAAATGTATGAAGAATTAGTCAACAAAACAAATGGGCTGAACAGAAGGAGGCACCACAACGAGTAAACCTTGAGTCTCCAAATTCACAAATACTCGTTGAGAGTAAGGCACCTCTTGTTTTACGAGGCGACGCAGTGGTTAGGAATGTGAGAAATGTGAGAGGTTCAATTGTCTCAAGCACCTGCCGTTGTAATAATAGAGAAAAGATTCGCACCAATATCACCTCGCAGAGAAGAGGGTCAAGGAATTGAAAGTAGTAGACAGTTTATTAGTCTCTTAGCCTTAGCCTCAGCCACTATCCAAAGGGGGTGGACCGAATCCCACCCCAAGATGTGATAACATTTATTTCAATACAGGGGCGAATAGACTCTTATATAAAACTGGAGTAACTGAGAAGAGAAAAATTCACGCAATCTGAACAGAATTTCCAAGCTTCCATTGCAGACCATTAGGTAACCGATTGATAGAGGTCTCGCAAGAATTGCCGTATTATGTTCAGTCCAAGAATATTTATGTTGTTTACAGGTAGACAGTTTGAGCCGGCGAAGGGGATAGGAAAGTTGGGAGGTATTTTAGTAAGGAGATATGAAGAAGTTGAGTTTTTAAAGAGTGAATTTTCACAAGAATATGGTTAGCC
>JABUQX010008709.1:80000-90000 GCA_015478945.1 Trachelipus rathkii
AGATTAATCATAGCGGTCATGTCTGGTGTCAGGGTGTTGGACAGGAGAAAGGATAAGACTCGTGGTAAGACGAGCCGGATAAGCTCTCTTCAAGCGGAGGAGGTAGTCGGACCAAGGTACAACTCGATTTTCATGAAATTTAAATGAAATGTAAAAAAGAAAAAAAAGATAGAAAAAATAAATCGAGAAATAACCCTCCAAAAGTTAGGATTCTCAAGTGTTCAAATGATCTTATTATATAGATTCTATATTAATTTTTTATAGATTGCATATTAATTAATTGCATATAGATTAATTTCATGATACTTGTTAAAAATTTTTTTGGAATTGCCTTTAGAAGAAAAAGTTATGATCTCAAAATTTCATATTTACATGTCAAATAAGTTGTGATATAAGTTTCAAGAAATTTGGCTGGGACAGAGCAAATTAGTCTATAATATAGGCGTATAATATATATATATATATATATATAATATATATATATATATATATATATATATATCAAACCCAAACTACAAATATGAGTAGTAACCTTTTAATTAAGTATATAAAATTGTATTCAGTTTCTCCCAAATAAAAATCATAAACCTTGACGCCGACAATGCAATATAATAAATATATATATAAAGAAATAAAAAATATATAAAAGAAAAATATAATAATATACAATATTAATTATATTATTATATTATACAAATAAATTACACAATAATAAATATATAGGAAGAAAATAAAAGTATAGTAATAAGTATAATGATAAATATAGATATAATAGATATATTATAATATACTAAATAATAGGAGCTCATAATATAAAATATATAGACTATAATATAGAATATACGTATGACGACAATAGAGATATTATATACTAATGAGATATAGCTAAGATAGTAGAAATACAAGTATCATGCACATTTCAGAAGCTTGTAAATAATATTGAATACAATACTAAAATAAATTTATATATATGTAAGATATAGAGATTAATATAATATATAGGTTCTTTGTTGTTTCGCCAACCCCTAATTTTGTAAGGTTGTTATTACTATCAATTATAATGTTGTAAAACGAAAGAAAAATTTAAATCTCGCAAGCACTTATGGTTTCGCGAAAAGAAAAAGATTTAGTACACGAAGAGAAAAGACCATAATTAAGTTTTATTTGAGTCATAGCGCATATTAAATTTATATTCGTCTGCATAGTGTGCATTATACAAGGTAAGGATCAAGCATTAGCGAATATAATAATAATAAATAATAATAATTAATAAATAATAATAAATAATAAAATAATAATAAATAATATAATAGAAAATTACTAATATAATTTTTAAACACTGCAGCAAACATAGTGTAGTGCAGAGAATATGTGTATAAAAAAAAAAAAAAAAAAAAAAAAAAAAAAAAAAAAAGAAAGAAAAGACAAAAAATTTTTCGGGGAGCTCGAGCCGGCGGGGGACAATATCTAATATATAATTATAATATAATATAAATATATAACTATATTATATACTATAAATATAAATATCTATAAGTATACTAATATAATATAACATATTTGATAAAGGATCAGGACCGAGATAGGCTTGCTCGAGCGACGGGAACACAGAGGAGGGTAAAGAACGTCTTCCATACCCCGCTAGGGGAGGGCGGGGAATTAAGATCCTACACCGATAGTTCCAACAGAAGGCCGAGAGACCCGAGACACCTGCCATCAGTGCGGGTAATACCCATGGAGGTATATCTTAGTTAAAAACAAAAAAACACAAAATTAATAGGAGTACTAGTTCATATTGAAGCAGTAACGAATAATAAAGGTATCTAAATAAGCAATACTATGTTTATTTTCTCGATTAATTACTCTTATTTCTTGTTTATTTACTGGATTTTATTACATTTATCAAATCACTCAATTTCAGGATTCCAAAAAGTATTCCATTATCCTGTAAGCTATTGTAGATATTGTTTTTATATATATATTACATTTCCTCACTAAAATATGACCCGCAATTCTCGCACAAGTATTCACATATTTCTCCTCCCGTTAAGATTGTATAAGTAGTTTTCTTAGCTAAGTAGCATTGTGAGCTCTCTAAAAAAAAAAATATTGTGGACAAAAAGATAGAGAAGCAAGATAACACAAACCCTGAGAAAAACATACATAATACAAATAATAGTGGTGAATGTGGTTAGTGGTTAGTGCAATGAGTAGAGATATTTTCAATTTGAAAGATATTTACAGCAATACTGAGGTATTACGACTATTAGAAAATAATTCAATAATAAAAAATTCTTAATATTTAAATGGTTTTCAATATGCCATTGAAATTTTCATGATTTTTATACTTTTTAAACTTCACGAAAAAAGATAATAATAAAAAATAAAATTAAATTGAATTATAAAATAATAAAAAGGCGGTGTAATGAAAACAGTTCTTGTGCATACATAGAAATGCGCAATAACACAACATACATCTACCTTTTTTAAAGTGGTTGTGCGAATCATAAAGACTACCATATATATATATATAAAATAATAAAAAATATATATAATATATATATAATATAATATATATATATATATATATATATATATATATATATATACATATATATATATAATATATATATATATAATATATATTATATATATATATATATATATATATAATATATTAGAAAGCTTGCTAGTTATTCAACGAAAGATTTATATAATATATGTTATATATATATATAATATATATAAAATATTATATATATTATATTATATATATATAATTAAGATATATATACTATATAATATAAATATAAGTAGTTAACAAAATAGGAAAGACATGGTGTGATTATTGTGAAAAGCAAGGACATCAGATGAGGGAATGTTATAAGTACCTGGGAATTTGCAGTTACTGCAAGAAAAAGGGTCACATAAGGGCTGAATGTCGCTCTTATAAATCCCCTCAGTCATCACCCACCATGGAAAGGAAAGTAAATTATCCTTTCTGTCGTGGACCTCATCCAGTATAGGTTAAGTAGAGTTACGTTAGGCTACCATAGATTAAATAAATAATTAGGACTTGTTATTTTTTTAATATTTTTTAATGGTGTGTGAAGCTCTGTTATTTCTATTCATCCCATTTGACTTTATTCAAATAAAAATGTGTTGGATCCATGCAAATCGGTTTGGATAAAAACTCAGCTCACGGCATAATTGGCAATATATATTATATATATATAATTATATATATATAAATATATACTATCTATATATTATATTATATATATATAGAAAGCTCATTTCTGCTTGCAACCTATATAGATATATTTAACCTATATACATATTGATATCAATCGAATTTGGAAAACCCTGATAAATATATAATATATATAACTAATATAATACTAATATATCTATCTATCATATCTATCTATCTATCGATCTATCAATCTATCAATCTTTATCATATCTATCTATCTATTTATCCGGTATATATATATATATATAATATTATATATATAAATATATATTATTATTATACTATAACTATATACTTAGTATATATTATAGTATAAGTATATATATAATTAATATAATATATAGTATATATAATATATATATACTGTTGAACGTATGACCGAAAAGGCTGGACCCATCTTAAAAATAGTAGTCTTGTGCTCTGAACGTCGTGTGTGTTTGTTCTTCCCGTAACTTTTTTTTTTTTTTTTTTTTTTTTTTTTTCTAGTTTATTTACAGTTTTTTTAATTTTTAACATGTTTTTTGAAGGTAAGAGAAATTTGCACAGGCATATTATTTTATCTTTAATTAATTAATTCTTTGTCAAGTGAATTTAATGTTTACTTTTTACAAATGATGAGGATTTAGTTGAACACTTTTACGTCCAGGAATCCTAAAGCTTGTTTTAGTTTGAAGTTTTAAATGCTTCTTAAACATTGTTTGAGCTACATTAATAGATTTTAGCTTTTGTGTTTCTTTTAATGTAAACATTGGTAATCGATAAAGTTTATTAATTTATGTTTTAGTACAAATATAAAACCCGCAAAGTTAGATTTGCATTATGATGACCGATTTGAGGGTTCTAATATAATATATATATATATATATATGTATATAGTATATATACAATATATAAATTATATATATAATACTATATATATATAATATTATATATGAAATATTAAAGTATATATATATATAAGTATAGATTACTATATATATATAGAGATGAGAGAGAAAGTACAGAGATAGAGAACGGAGAAGAGAGAAGAAGAGTGATAAGGTCAAGGAGACGAGAGAGAGACTGAAAGAGAAGAGGAGAGAGAGAGCAAAGAGAGAGGGAGATGAAACTTCTCTGTTTCTAGGAAACCTCAAACGCAGAATGAAAAATGAAGACCAGTGCAAATCTGACATTAAATTTAAGACGACGTTCGACAACCACCAGTGTCATCAATCAGGGTCTATGAAGTATATTTAAAACTATAATCGTATAAATGATACGAGATAGAAATATTACCTAAAAGATTTACATGATGACACGTATTAGTTTCACAAACTGTAAAATGTACTGAACTAATAAAGAACTCATGAATACGATAAAAAAAAAAAACTAATGAATAAAAAAAACATTCTAAAAAGAAGTAAATAAAAAGTTAAAAAATAACAAGAATAATATTATATAATAGCAACCATAATTTAAATAACAAAGAAAGTAGTAATAATAATTAATAGTAGTATATATATATATAATAATAATAGTTAGTAATAATAAATAATAATAATAATATATTAAAAATAATAAATAATAATAATAATAATAAAGAACTAAAAAACAGTATACAATAAAATAAAAAAAATAATACAAATAAATAAAAAAAATATATAGAAAATAATAAATAATAAAAACTAATAATAATAAATACAATTGAAAAAAATAAGAATATATAATAGATAATAAAAAAAATAAATAAATAAAAAATAAAAGTAATAATAATAAAACATAAAAATGAAAAACGAAAAATAAATAATAAATAAAATAAAAAATAAAAAATAAAAAATAAAAATAAAAAATAAAAAATAAAGCAAAATAAAAAATAAAAAAATTAAAAAAATAAAAAAATAAAATATAAATAAACTAATAAAAAAATAAAAAATAATAAATAAAAAATAAAAAAAAAAATAAAACAATAAAAAATAAAAAATAAAAAATAAAAATAAAAATAAATAAAAAATAAAAAATATAAAAATAAAAAAATAAAAAATAAAAATAAAAAGAAATAAAAAATAAAAATAAAAAATAAAAATAAACAAATTAAAAAAAAAAAAAAATAAAAAATAAATAAAAAAAAAAATAAAAAAATAAAAAATAAATAATAAAAAATAAAAAATAAAATAAAAATAAAAATAAAAAAAAAAAAAATAAAAATAAAAAATAAAATAAAAAAAAAAACTAAAAACTAAAACGAAAAACTAAAAACTAAAAACAAAACTAAAACTAAAAACAAATATAAATAAATAAAATAATAAATAATAAATAATAAATAATATATATATTTAAATAATTAAAATACATGAAATAAAATACATAAACAATAAATAATAAATAATGAATAAAAATAATAACATAAAAATAATAAATATATAATATAAATAAATAATAAATAATAAATGAATAATAAATAATAATAATATATTAAAATGATAATAAATAAATAATAAAATAAAAATGAATAATAATAAATAAATAAAAATAATAATAAATAAAATAAAGTAATAAATAATAACTCAACAAATAACAAATAAGAATTAATAATATAAAGCATAGTATAAACAATTTATAAATAAGTATAATAATAAATAGATAAAATATATAAATAATAAATAATAAATAATAAATATAAATAATAAATAATAAATAATAAAAATAAATAATAAATCAAAATAATAAATATAAAATAATAAATAATAAATAATATAATAAAATAAGTAAAATAAAATAAATAAATAGTAAATTAGTAATTAGTTAAATAAGTATCCAATAGTGTATCAATAGAAATAGTAAAAGAAATTAGTAAATATTGTAAGATAGTAAATAGTTTAAATAGTAAATAGTAAAGTAAATAATAAATAATAAATAATAAATAATAAATAAATAAATAATAAATAAATAAATAAAATAAAATAATAAATAATAATAATGACCTAAAAACATTAAAAACACAAAGAGTGATAAAAATCTTAAAATCTGTTACCTTGAGACGCCTGACAGAGGAGCAAACTTGACAAATGTCTAGAAAGCAAATTTTCAGACGTGAAAGGTACAAATTGAGGGGCGGAGTAAAAAATTTACGTTGGTAGACAAAAGTACAATGAAACGAATGGATGCACGAATATTCTAGAATTTGATTGAAAATTAACGAAGCAGGACACTATACAGTAAATTAATTGCGTGGGCTGTTTCATTACGTGTTAGAAGGGTGTATATTTTCGATATGGAAAGATTCAAGAAATCAGAGAGACTGTGTAGTCAAGTGCAGAAGCAAGTTCCATATGTGCAAATTCAATAGGGTATGAGCAAGCTTTCAGAATGAGTTACTAATTGAGAGAAGATTCTTTTGTATGACAGAGGCATAAGGGTCTGTGACTAATTCCCATGTGGGCACATGCTCGAGAACTGAGAAGTCTGGTGTACGACCTATATATTAATTATGTATTAATTATTTATTATTAACTATATAATTTTTTATTATTTTTGATATTATTTTTATCTTTGTATTCGTTTTTGTTTTTATATACTATTATTATATTATCCTAATATTATTAATTATATTATTATATATAAAATTATTATTATATATATTTATATTATATATTATTACTGTAAAATAATTTTCATATAAACAAGGTTTTTATAATTATATATTATTCATTGTCATAGACTATATATTATTTATTAATTATTATATATTATTATAACTCTATTATTATTACTACTACTTTCTTTGTTATTTAAATTATGGTTGCTATTTATTATAACTTGTTTAAAATTATAACATTTATTAAATTATGTTAGAATTTTTTATTATGAGTTTTTTTTTCTTTAGATGTTCCTTATTTTCATATTAGTTATTTAATCTCGTAATTTCTTTAATTGTCACACTTATAATCAAATTATAGTTTTAATAATTACTTTAGTTGTCCATAAATATTTTAGTCTGCATCAGAGAAAATCGTAATAAATAAATGGTCACGATTTGCACTGGTTCTTAACTTTTCATGTCCTATATATTATTATATATATATTAAATATATACTATAACATTAATTATATATATTATAATTATAAATTATATATTTACGTATAATATTAACTATATATATATACCTATAATAAACTGCATAGTAAAAATTAATATATATATATAATATATATATATCAGAGTAATTGTTTATTTTTAGTATAAAATAAAAAAATAAGTTAGAATATAAAACAGAAATATAAAAATTTATTTGTTAAGTAAAGTAAATATTGACAGCAAAATTCAAAGTAATTTTTCAACTAAGATTACTCTAGAGAAAATAATCTTTAAAAATTTTCAAGTTTGTATAAATATGCAGATGAATACATTACATATGTCGGAATATAATGTGCATAAATATCTTGTATATATCCTATATAAATGCACAATATATGTTTAGATATAATCTATGCTTACATACCTAACATCTATAAAAACTTGAGAGATAAATACAGTAAACTAAATATAAGATTTTTTTACACACAAAAATATGACGATAAATATAAAAAAAAACATATCTGAATCAAACGGGTGTTTGAATAACATGAATCTAACCACATGAACGTTAAATTCAATAAATCGAGAAATCTAAATGTAAGTTTTCAAATGTATACATAAAAATATAGATGATAACACAATAGGTGCCTGAATAATAACCTGTGTATACATTTAACTAACCACATGAATGTTAACAGTGTATTGAGGGAACTTATGTAAAACCTTTGAAGCATACACGTCGTAATTATATAAATGTAGGAAAATAATTTTGGGATAGCAAACTTATTTTCAAGATATTGAAAATTCAAATTTAGGGAATTTTGGGGAAATTTTGGGAATTTTAGGGACATTTTGGAGACATTTCTTGGGAACTATTTCAAAGTAACTTCATCTAAACGAACAACACGTAAGGAAGAAAATCGTTGAGGGAAAACACGTTGGAAATGAATAAATAAAAGAAAAGGTTTTATGGAATATATTTAATGAGCTTCACTTTTATAATAGTTTTACTTTATTTTTATTTTTTTTATTTATTTTTGCTGATGAGACATTACAAGGCATTAAAAATATTACTGTTTTGGGTTATCATTATATATACTATATATATATATATATATTATATAATATATATATATACTATATTATATATATTATATATATACATATATATATAAATATATATATATAAATATATTACACTAATAATACTATGACCTTTTCTTTTTACGACTCCGTCAGTTTTGAAATTTTTTTTTAGTTTCTTTTTTTTATTTCTAATAATTATATTTAAGTGTATTATATTTTATAGGACCTTTCTAGTTGTACACACCCGCTCAGTTTTAATTTTTTTTTGGTTTTTGCTAAAGGTAATACACGAGCGTGGTAAACGCATATGAGATGGCAGGGAGTCGGGTCTCTTGCGGCCTGCCGGGGTTAACTACAGGGTAGGACTATTTTCCCCCTCCGGGGAGGTCTCCGGAACCCCGCTCTTTGGTGGGGAGGGTCGCGGGGGTTCCTCCCGCCCCTCCCCTACGGGCTATGGAAAACGTCCCCCCTTCTCCCCCGTCGGCTCGATCCCCCTAATTTTTTTTTTTTTTTTTTTGCAGTTTTTTTTTCTTGACATTTGTTTTCTTTACATTTTTATAACTAAGCCTTATACGCTGATTCCAATATGTATTTGGTTTCTTGTACCTATCTTACTTTTGAAGATATTTAATATTGAAAAAAATGTGTGTTTTTTTTTTTTTTTTTCTCTTTTTATTTTTACATTTGTGTAATAAGCTGTATCGCTGATTTTCAAATATGTAATTTATTTTTTATGTAAGTATCCCAACAATGAAGATATTCATTTTTAAAATAAAATTCAACGAAAATGTACTTTTTTTAAAAAATTATTTAACAAAATTTCGAACTTTTGATCATGTCCGTTACCACTGAAATTGATTGTTGGTGAATAGCGATAGCAATAATTTAAAAAAAAAACAAAAAAGAAATTAACATTGACGAGTTCGTAAAACAGATAGAGCCTATATGGACTCATAATTTAATAATTATATATATATTATAATATATAATAATAATTTTAAATATATAATTAATATATATATATATTTGATTATATATATATTATACTATAATATATAATATATATTATAAGTATTATATACTATATAATTATTATATATTATATATATATATATTATATAATATAATATATATATACTATATAGTATATATAAACGTATATATATATATATAATATATATATATATATATATATATATATATATTATTATATAACTATATTATATATATATCTATATGAATATATATATATATTGGTACATGTGAGCTGGATGACCCGCAAACTTGAGATTAAAAAAAAATCAATCAATTTGAAAAAGTTAAAATGCAGTATAATTGACCAAAAATTGCTTTCGGTGTGAAGCTCAGATTCTTTCTCTTTTTAAATTTTCTTTATTAAAAATGTGTATGAATGTATTTCAATCTCGTGTTTAGATTATTAATCTATGTTTCTTAATACCGGATGTTCGTTACAAATAAATAAAATGATAAATACGTGTTTATTATTAAAAAATGATAAATACGTTTTACAAATAACTTAAAAGGCAAAATATTCAGAAAAGAGCCAGAGAATAGTGCTCGAAAGTAATGACCTACAGGAAAAC
>JABUQX010008709.1:95000-102500 GCA_015478945.1 Trachelipus rathkii
AGTCGATTGCAAATCTTATGGCGTCCCAAAGTGCTCACAACTTTGACATCTCATTCGGTTTTCCCGCTAAAACTAAGAACATTTCGAATTTCCCGCCAATAGTAAGAATACTTCTTTTTTCTGCCAAATCCTTATAGCTCTCCAACTACCAACTAAAAGATCAAGAATACCTTAATTGAGCTGCAGCAGAAAACTATTTCCCTTTTTATTTTTTAAGGAGAAGAAAATAACATTTGCAGATTGAGAACCGTAAAGGTGGCTAATAGTTTAAATTAATTTATTTTTATCATTTTAGTATAATTTTTTATTTTTATTATAAAATAAAAAAAATAAGTTTAGAGATAAAAAACGCTATAGAAATTTATTTTATTACGATAAAGTAAATTTGCTGTAGTATTCAAAAGCGAGTTTTCAATTACAGTTATTTGAGAATAATTAAAAATTATTCAAAGTTTGCATTAAAATATTACACATGTAGTAAGTACCCAACCCACTGGGTATTTACCCGACGTATATCACTATATATATATATTATTATATATTTATATATATAGTATATAATATATATATATGCATTATATATTCTACTTTATATATAAATACATTACTCATGTCGGAATATAATATGTGTATACATATCATGTATATACCACGTATGAATATACAGTATATGTCTACATAGAATCTATGCTTACATTCATAACATCTATAACTACTTGAACCTTAAATACAGTGTCTTGAAAAAACTAAACGTAAGAGTTTTTAATAGCACAGCAACAAAGTATACAGATTAAATACACTATACCATAGTCTGACATAAAACCATTTGGCATGAATATATCATGGCAAGTCTAACCACATGGGATGTTGATTCAATAAATCGAAAAGAATGTAGTTTTCAAATTTTATGTGTGAAAGTGTTGATCGCTAGACATTCCCTGATCGGAGTAATAAGCTGTGTATACTTATTAACTAACACATAAAAAGTCAACAATGTATTGAGTAAACTGTATCAACATTTTTTTCACGGTTGACAATCGTAATATATTTGAATGTATAAAAATAATTTGGGATAGTAAACTTGTTAAGCCAAAGGAATTGGGATTTGTAATTCAAATTTAGAGGAATTTCGACGGGAATTTAGCGGAAATTTATTGAGACATTTTGGGATAAAATTATTTGAGAGGAGCTTTCATCTAAAAGACAACAAATAATTAGGAACAAGACATTCAGTTTGAGGGAAGAAAACGTTCGGAATTGATAAATAAACCAGAAATGTATTAATGAAATTAATTTAATGAGCTATCCTTTTACTATATAGTGTTTACTTTACTTGTTTTTAATTTTTTTTCCTTGATCGTTCTGAAACAATAGTATTTTTTTTTGCAGATGATATCTATATATATATATAATATATATATATATATAGTATAAGTATACTATATATATACATATATTCATAATAAATATAAAAATATATATATAATAGTAATATATATATATTAATATATATATATAATTTATATATATATATATATATATATATATTATAGATACGTAATCGTATGTTATGTCCCAAAATAAGTGTACTGGACGTCTTATTTAATATATTTATTGGACTTACCTGAAATAACAAGTTATCTCCTTCGAAGTCATGACCATGGAGGTTACTACAGCGGTGTCGAACGTGT
Source organism: Trachelipus rathkii (assembly GCA_015478945.1). Taxonomy (NCBI): domain Eukaryota; kingdom Metazoa; phylum Arthropoda; class Malacostraca; order Isopoda; family Trachelipodidae; genus Trachelipus; species Trachelipus rathkii. The sequence goes on from JABUQX010008709.1 coordinate 96,692, forward strand.
CTCTCCACTGTTCATGCGCTAGCGCGAAGTCATTTTGCCTGAAGGGAACTTCAACTTAGAGGAAGAGGTAGAAATTGCATGGAGCTAAATCTAGGGCTGTCAATGAGGGATGTGGAAGTCACCTTATATGTTTTTATCGCCAGATATTCTATAATTAGAGCGCAGTGTGATGGATGGCGACTGGTTATCGTGGATGCAAGCAGCCTCAATCTTCCATGCATAGTCGTTGTTCAGATTCGACTGACACTGGCTCCTTGCAAGTCATTTCCAATATCTTTTAAAAGGACAGTGAATACTCTCTTGTCTTGAAGTAACAACATTCCTGCTGGCACAATACCATTGGTTGTCGAAAAACAAAGATAATCGTAGTGTTTTCACATCTAGAACTGTATCAAGAGATGCATTTTTCCAGACGAGGAAGAGGTTCCTTTTGTGAGGAAATTTCGCACTTTTTACTGAGGTTTCAGGATCGATCACTCCCAAGAAAACGCCCTGATCATCGACGCTCTGTATATTTTATCCAAAAAACTTATGTGCTCCATTTCGAGTCTTCAAGTTAATCTTGACAAATTTGTCACTGTCGCTTATCTGCTCCACAGACAAGTCTTTCGGCACAATTTTTCGCATGTGCAAGATGGTTCGTTTAAATGTTTCTATGAACTGCATATTGATTCAAACCAGTTTCTTCGTGCAATCTCTGACACTGAAACCGGGCTGGTCGCTCTTCCATCACAGCTTCTAACAATCGTCATATTTTGTCATCGTTTGTTGACGGAGATTGGTCTGTCCACAACGAGGGACGTCTTCAACATTTTCTCGGCCCTCTTTGGAAGCTTTGTGAGACTTAAAAACTATAGTTCTCAATAGAAGATGGCATCCCCATAGCTTTGTTCGTTAAGAAGCCAAATGTCCTATGGCAGACTATTAGAATTTGATGGCCCCTAGCCCCTACTGTTCAGATATTTAACATTCACTCGCACAAACGTAACGAGCGATAGAAAACCGCCATACACAAAAGAATGTCTTTTCAGAACACGTAAAATAGGTTATGTAACACGCGCCAACGTAAAACGATGTAGTGCAGACTGAGCTTATCTTAAATCTGGTTAAAAAAACTGCGTAAGGCCTATGAGCCTAGGTAACTAGCACCCACTATCGTATACGTCACGGAGAGCTACATTACTCAGTCGTTCATGCGATATTCAGTAAACTTACTTTGGGACAGAGAGAAGATATTGATAATATAAGTATATACGTATATATATATAATATTATATTATTATATATATATATATATCTTTATATATATAGTATATATATATATATAATTATATATATATATAATATATATTATATATATAGTATATGATATATATATTTATATATATATATATAATATATAAAATATTTAGACATTAAGTTATATTTTAATTTTTAATGAGGATTATTCAAAATTATATTTTAAACTTTAAAGAAGAGGATGGGGGGGGAAATTTATATAGAAAGATTTTTTTTTTTTCCCTTTTTTTATTTTTTTTTTTTTTTTTTTTTTTAAGATATTTTGCCTTTTTCCAAACTTCGCTTTTCTACTCCTTCTCCCGTACTCCTTTTCTAGAGAGTATTATCATTTTTTCCATATTCTTTCTTTCATTCATTTTACTTTATTATCTCTTTAAATATATCATGTTTTCTTCTTTTTTCTTATATTTCCAATGGCCCTAATTTAATTCAATTTAGTTTTCAGGTGTAAGATTTTACTAATTTGTAAGTTGTTATTAATATTGATATTGTCATAATATCTATGCTGGTTATTGGCTTGTCACTTGTTATTATTTTGTTGTTAGTCCTTCGTTCTATTCTATTTTCATAATTATTTATTATCTGTTCATTATTTTATTATTATTATTATTCATATATTTTTTATTCTTATTATTATGTTTATTATTAATGATTATTCCCAATTATCATTTTATTACTTTGATTTTATATAAATTGATTCTTAATGGAGTCAATATTACATATGTTCTCAATATTGCGCTATTCATTATTATTATATATATTAATTATGTATTATTGATTATTATTAATTATTATTATTATTGATATTTTATTATTATATATTATTATTATTATTATATATATCTATTTTTATTATATCATAGTTTATTATATTATTATGATTATATTATGATATTATTATCATTATTATTATCATTATTATTATTAATTATTATATACTTATTATTATATTATTATTATTATTATTTATTATTATATATTATATATTATTATTATAATGGCTCAGTGATTATTTTATACACATACTATTAGAATTCTTAAATAAATATATGTCCACCTTGCTTTTTATTTTATTTTTAACTTCAAATATTTTAATTAAATTTTTTTTTTTGGCGATTAGAATTTCATAGTGGTAGTGGTTTTTGATTTCTTAAATAAATCCTATCCTCTATAAACAAATCTAAAATAACCAAATTATTGAATATCGATTTCGTTTTAAGATTAGCATGCATAGTCCGTAGAATCAATTCCTTCTTTTCTTTAAATCAAAATGGTTTCATTCACTCAAATTTCAGGTTTTTTATACTTCTCAAAATTCACCGAAGTTTTAGTGTCATTAAATTCTTTCACTTTTCTTTTACAGTTGTATATACAAAGTTTTTTAAATTCCTACTAAACATTCCAAAGGATACTATCACCCGCTTTATGTGCAATCTTCACAGTATGTGGGTTGTTTGCAAACTCATTCAGTGAAACCGATTGCAAACTTTAGTATTCACAACTTTGATATCTCCGTCGGTTTTCCCGCTAAAACTAAGAACATTTCGGATTTCCCGCCAATAGTATGAACAATACCGGTTTTCCTTTAACATTTTCACGGGCAAATGTGAGAATGCTTGTTTCCCGCGAAATGTAAGTATTCTTACAAGTCTCCAACGACGAACTAAAAGATCAAGAATACCTTAATTAAGCTGCAGCATAAAACTATTTCCCCTTCCTTTTTATTTTTATTTTTTTTTTTTTTAAAGAAAATAACTTTTGCAAATTACTAACCGTAAAAGTAGTTAACAGTCTAAAATTATTTATTTTTATCACTTCAGAGTAATTGTTTATTTTTAGTATAAAATGATTAAAAAAATGTTAGATTAAAAAAACCAGAGATAAAAAATTTATTTGTTACGTAAAGTAAATATTGACAACATAATCCAAAAGAGTTTTGAATTAATATTGCTCAAGAGAAAATAATCCTTAAAAAATTTCCAAGTTTGCATGAATATGCAAATGAATACATTACACATGTAGGAATATAATATTTGTATACTTACCTTGCATTTATCACGTATATACACACACAAATATGCAGATAAATACACTATACATATATAAATAAAACGTGTATGAATATCATATATCTAACCACAATAAAGTTAAATTCAATAAATCGAAAGAACTAAATGCAAGTTTTCAAATGTATACATAAATATGCACATGATAACACAATACGTGTCTGAATAATAACCTGTGTATACATTTAAATAACCACATGAATGTTAACAGTTTATTGAGAGGAATCTTTGAAGGGTATAATTGGTAATTATTTAAATGTAGGAAAATAATTTGGGATAGCAAACTTGTTTAGTCAAAGAATAGGATTTGGAATTCAAATTTAGTAAATTTTGGGGAAATTTAGGAAAATTTTTGGGACTTTTCGGAAAAAAACGATTTCAGAGGAACTTCATCTAAACGAACAACACGTAAGGAAGAAAGTCATTGAGGAAAGAAACGTTGGAAATGAATAAATAAAATAAAAAGTGTTATTGAATATATTTAAGGAGCTTCACTTTCATTTTAGTTTTTATTAATTTTTTTATTTTTTTTATTTATTTTTCTGATGATTTACACGGATGAAAAATATTACTTTTTAGAGTTATATATATATATATATATATATATATAGTATAATATATATATTATATATTTATATAGATATATTATATATATATATATATATATATATATCATATAATATACGTATATATATATATATATTATATATAATTATATATTATAGTATTATATTCTGTAATGCATTGTGCAAAACATATATATATTATAATATATATATATATATATTATATATATATATATATATATATTATCTATATATATATATATATTATAATATATTATATATTATTTATATTATACTATAATTATATATACATATTATATATATATATAATATATTATATATATAAATATATATAGTATATATATATATATATATATATATATATATATATTATATATATATATATATATATATATATATATTTATATAATATAATAATATATAATATATAATATTTATTAGGGATGTGCCGATAGTGAAAAAGCCGAATACCGAATACCGAATATTCGGCTAAAGATTCGGCCGAATACCGAATATTCGGCCGAATAATCACTTTCGCTATTCGGCGAAATAGTTTATTTCAACGTTCGGTCATCCATGTTAGGGAAAATAAAGAAAAACTTACCTGGTCACAAAAAAAGGTGAAAATTTGTTCTTGGATGGACTTTATGTAAAGCAGCGATTATATAGTAATTCGGAAGGAGTGCTGATTCATATATATATCTCGGATTTGCTGTATCATATCCCGTTTTCGTGCAATCAATGGATCCACTGATTTTTGAGCATATGTCCCCTAGCGATATTCGACAACAAAATTTCATGTTGCGCCTACTACGTAGAGCCTGTATAGACGGTCTTACCTCCGCATATATCCTACAGTAGCCAGAGTGGTTACTGCGGTCCGGATGATTGCGGGGAAGCAAATGCTGGGGTACTGTTAGGTGAGTCTATCATGTATGGGGATGCACAAATGGACTTGGATGATGTCTAATCATGTCCATCTGAAAATACAGCGGATGGTCCGTCCGATGTTTCGACGAGGTGCAGGTGAAGCCTAGAACGACATAATGTGTATGAGAGTTGTATGTTGCTGAGTTGTCACCAGACTGTGAGCTTCCGGAGGTTGCGGTGAAAAATGACTACTGGAGACCATGGCACAAGAGTAACATTTTATCGTAACAGAGAAGCAGAGCTGCGGAGGCTCTTCCAGTCAGATGGTAACCTTGTGTATTGCAGTGAAGTTGCAGGCCTACTTCTCGCTATGAGACTCCCAGCATACGATGCAGGTGAGTGGCGACTGTTTATTGACACTTCCAAGAGCAGTTTAAAGTGTGTGTTGTTACACAACGGCAACAGGTATGCTTCGGTTCCAGTAGGGTAATCCGTACGGATGAGAGAGGAGTATGCAAAAATCAAGACAGTTTGGAGAGGCTACAATATCAGGTACATGGATGGTAAATATGCGTCGACCTCAAAATGGTAAACATTTTGCTCGGTCAGCAAGCAGGTTTCACCAAATATCCCTGCTTCCTGTGCTATTGGGACAGCCGGGCGGCAAAGGATCACTGGACCAAAAGAGAATGGCCAACGAGGGAAACCTTGACGCCAGGAACATCGTACGTGAACCACATGTACAGAGAGAAAACATCATCTTACCTCCACTACACATAAAACTTGGTTTGATGAAACAATTTGTGAAGGGCCCTGGGACCATGATGGTGAATGCTTCTGCTATATATGCTCAACGTTCCTGTGTCTGGAGTGACGAGGGGACAGAAAAAGCTGGAATTATTTTGATGGCCAGCAAATAACGACACTCCTCCAGTGATTGCTGCCTCTTGCACAACAATGACTGTGCTAGAGGCAAAAGCGTTGAAT
>JABUQX010008709.1:107500-110000 GCA_015478945.1 Trachelipus rathkii
TGCCTTTTATTGTTGTAGCATGGTTGTAGCTATGTAACAACGTCGATGTGTCAGCTGATATTATTTGTAAATTAAGGATATAATTATTGATTATACATAGTAGAAATTGGTGACTTCATATTGGTAGTACTTTGTCGTAATTATTTATTATATATTAATAATTAATTGATGATTATAGTCTGAGTACTTACTAATTTAATCATATATTTTTATTGTTATTATTTCTCTATTATTTCTATTATTTCTATATTTATATTATATTATTATTATATTATTATTCATTATTATTATTATTATTATTAATTATATTATTGATTATTATTATTAATTATTAATTATTATTATATTATTATACTAGTTATGTATTAATTAAGACCATTATACTATTTTATTTACTTCAAATATTATGATTGTAATTATACTATTATTAATAGTAAGTATATATATCAGTTATTGAGGGTTATTATAAATTTTTTATTATATTGCTTATATTAATTATCTTGTGTTATTATTATTATTATTGGATTGATTTTATTATTATTTTATTATTGATTTTTTATGTATTATTTTTTATTATTATTAAATTATTAAATTATTATTATTATTATTATTATGTATATTTTGATTATTATTATTATTAATTAGTGTTTTTATTATTAGTATTAATTATTGCGTTAGTTTTATGAGTTATTACAGTAAGTCAATAATAGTATTATTGCATTATTATTATCTATTATTATTATTGCTTACATTATATTAATATGCATACATGGATTGAATTTTATAAGTATGAACGATTATATTATTATTATTATTATTACTATTAATATTATAGTTGTTGTTATTATCTATTATTATTAATATGATTAGATATTATTATCTATTATTAGTGTTGTTGGTAAAAGGTTTTATTGTTTATTATTATGATATTACTTATTTTATTATTATTATTATTATATTATTAATTTATTATTATGCTTAGATTATTATTATTATTATTATTATTAGTTATTATTATCATTTAATTTTAATTATTATTTTATATTACTTTATTATTTCTAATTGTTACTATTGTTAAATATATAATTACTTGGTGTATGGTTTTTAGTTATTTTTAGTCTCATTTATTATTTAAAATTGTATTTCGGAGTTTCTAAAAGGACAACAACACTGTGTTGCACATTATGTACACCGCCAAAATTTCACTTAGGGAAGCCTTGGTGTGGTACAAATAACTGATGTATTTTAAATTGTAGGATATGTAACAAATATAATAGAAAATGTATATTCACCTTGTTGTTTAAATGACTGGATGGGTATCTCTTAATATGTTGAATATAACACATGTTTGTTCATTTTTGAAATTCTGACACTCCTATTTGACAATCCTTCATTATTATTATTATTATTATATAATTAATTATTATTATCTATTATTATTAATTGCATGTATTATTATTATTATTAACATTAATATTAATTACTTATTATTATATTATTATTAATTATTGATTATTAATTATAATTAATTCTGTCATTATTATTATTATTATTACTTATTATTATTAATAATTATTATTATTATTATTATTTTATTAGTATTACTTATTATATTATATTATTTAATATTAAAATTATTTATTATTATTATTATTATTATTATTATTATTATTATTATTATTATTATTATTATTATTATTATTATTATTATTATTATTATTATTATTATTATTATTATTATTATTATTATTATTATTATTATTATTATATGTATTAATTATATTATATCATTATTATTATTATTATGATTATTATTTCATTTTTACTGCTTATTATTATTATTATATTATATAACTATTATTATTATTATTATTATTGTTTATTGTTATTGTTTATTATTGATATATTATTATTATCTATATTATATTATTATTTTATTATTATTATTATTATATATTTATTAATATATCGATATTCTCATTATTATCATTATTATTATATATTATTAATTATTATTATTATTATGTTATTATATTATTAATTATTATTATTATATTATTTATGTTATTAAGATAGTTAATTAAAGTAAGTAAACATTGCTATTCTATTTTATTTTAATCAAATATTTTAATTAAATTAATTTTCGAGTAAATTCAAAGATGATCTTCTTTTGTTTTTGTGTTTTAAATAAATTATCCATAAACAACTAAAATAAAACAAATTACATCGATTTCGTTTTAAATTAACATAGTTCTAACTCAAATTCTTTCTTTTTTTTCAAATAAAAGTTCTTTTTCAAATTAAACTTTTTATATTCTCAAATTTACAGAATTTTTATGTGTCAATTAAATTCCTTCACCTTCTTTAACAGTCTGTTGTAAAAGTTTTTAATTTTTTATACATATCGTCAAAGACACTATCAACACCTTTAAGGCGGCTCCACACATGCGGAGTTTGTCAAACCCTTGAAGCTTTGCGTTTTGCATTTGTTTTGTTTTTT
>JABUQX010008709.1:132500-143427 GCA_015478945.1 Trachelipus rathkii
GCGTGCGTCCGCATGCGGCAATATTACCGCCGCGCGTGCGCCCGCAGGGCGCAATTATTTCCGCGTAACCGCCGCCCGCGTGCGTCCGCAGACCAAATATTACCGCGCGAACGACAAAAAATTATTCAATGTAAAAATTCAAAGAATTTCTTTTCAAATTTATTATATAATCATTTCATTTTATCTACATTATATACAATTTACAGTAAAAATATAAAACTTTACAAATCTTAAAGCAGGAAATCAGTAAATCATTAGAGGTGTTACCTAACACAAAGGGATTAGTTATACTTTTGATTTTTACTGTTTTATCTGCTTGTTAATCTCATATGTTACCTGCTTTTAACTCACATATTTTATTAACATTACATACTTAAAGCAAGTAAATCAGTAAATCATAGAGGTGTTACCTACACCAAAGGGATTAGTAGGCTTTTGTTTTACTGTTTTACTGCTTTAACTCATATGCTTTACTGCTTTAACTCATATGTTTTACTGCTTTAACTCACCTATTTATTAACATTACATTACCTTAAAGCAGTAATCCAGTAAATCAATAGAGGGTGTTACTAACACCAAAAGGGATTAGTATGCGCGCTTTGTTTTACTTTTTTACTGCTTTAACTTTCTGTTTTACGCCTTTAACTCATATATTTATTAACATTATGTTTTCTTTTTATATTAAAAGTTAATAATTTTTATTATTCATAATCAGAACCATTATTAATAATTCAATTTTTTTTTAAAAATTGTAATGAAAGAAAAACACACGCGCAGTGTATGTTATAATAAACATTTTATTTTAATAAAATTGCACGAAATTTTATTAAAAACCTTTTTATATATACGAGTTTTTGGGGTAGTAAAATTCGCATTTTCATTTTAAAAGCATTTATTACATAATTTAGAAACTATAAAATCATTGACATACAAATTTTTTAGCATCAAATATATTTACGTTTATTAAAACATATGGTATTTAAAAAGCACATATGAAATAAAATACAATAGACTGCCACATAAATTAGAATATTAAGGGTTTGAGCAGGGTAAGACATAGTTTTTACAAACCTTACATTATTATATTTTTAAAAATAAGGTGATATTAATATAATGATCATTCAATATAAATTTTAAGTTCAAAGAATCAATTATGTGAACAGCATTGTTTTTGTTCTATAAACGGAAATCCAATGTCCTGTTGAGTGATGTGACGAGGCAAGTATTGAATTATGAAGCAGGTATTCCTTCTCCAACTTTACAGAGTTTATTTCGTTAATGGCGAACACACCTAAAAAGCGATGTTTCCATTTTTTTTAAAACACCGATTTTATTTTCCCTTCATTTCATTCTTTATAATTTCAAAAGTACGTGCGTACTCTGTAATTCAATGTATGTGAGGATGCTCAAGATAGACCACTACAGTGATGGGGTGATTGTAGACTCGATCCAAAAGAGAGACTTAGTCCTAAGGTGCCCTTTCTCAAAATGTTTAAATTAAATGATAGGCGTTACAAGCTGAAAGTTCTGCAGTAAGATCATTACGCATATAAATTACATTCTTCGCGTATTCTTCAAAGATTTAAGGCCTGTATCCCCTATCATTACATTGATACAGTATTGTCTATTAAGTCGTAAAAAGCCCGTGGCCGCGTAACAGAGAGATAGGTCTCCGTTTGTATAACATTTTCATAATCACGTTCGCTGAGGTAGTCCATTCACATAAACGATTACCCCTAAGTCCGAAAGGTGTGAATTTAAAGGGTGACTTTTTTATAATTCCCGGAGTAGGCTTCATGTTCGACAATCCCTATTATTACTTTCTTGTGGTAAATTTCGTTCACAATGTTAGGATATTGATACTCGATTAATCCTTGAGTTGAAATTAAATTATCTGGTTTCACTCTCGTTATAGGGTACTTTGCCTTTAGTATTTCAAAAGCGAATTTTCAATTTCAAATGACGCTTGGCGGTTGATAATTTCAACTTTTCTAACCATAGAGATAAGCCTCAGCAGTTGTGGGAAAACAGGTTCAGGAACATACAGCTGCTAGCAAGTAGGCTTACTTTTTTATTTTAAGAGCAAATTTAGGATTTGATCGTGATAAAATGATTCTAGATTTACAGATGGTAGAATGAGTCTTTCTTGAGAGAAAGATATCGCCATTTAATCGACCGTAAAATTCATAAGTGTTATTTATGACTTTAGCTGCTTTATCTATATGTGCAGCTTCATCTTTGAAACTCTATAAAAACCACATGATTGGAGATAAGATTGTTTAGCGTCGTCTGAATAATTTAACAAATGTTCTATATAGCTTCTATAAGGATAATTAGCCGCTGACGCACCTGTAGTGAAGTGCCGTTTAAGATAACTTCAACCTGCGGTGAAAACATTGTATACAGGAAATTTGATCTTGTATATACTATATTGGTCATCACCCGAAGGAAGATCTGTACCATCAGGTTTTTTTTGTCAATTTCGTTTTTACATATAAAAACACATTTAGAGGGATCTAAGTACTGATCAGAATACCTGGAATATTGAACTCTAGGAGGAACATCTGTGTTGGTAATTGAATGCAGAGGATTAATACTGATAAAGTTGGACTCGCTAACGCTAATCTGTGTAGGGTTCATGGAGAGAGATCCAATTCACTCTTACAACAATCAGGACTAGAAGGATGAAGGAAATGCATCTTGCATGTGCGAGCTCTGGGCGTATAATGAACATTTTCATGAAAAAATCTAACTTATATACACACCTCCTATAAAAGATGTTAGTAACTTATTAAATAGCAAATACATAATACATTTTTTCTTTAGAGGTTTTTTCCGCTTAGGTTTTTTCCGCTTAGTCTTTTCTTTCTTTACGACAATCTTCTTACCCCCTCGTCCTTGAACCTGACATTACGTCTATTTTACGCTTAACGATCATCCAAAATCTCATTCTTGAAACATCGCAATACGTCTTTTTAATGCCTGCACGTGGATTATTTCCCTGCCGCAATACTCTGAATCAGTATGCCAACCTGTTCTTATAGCTTGACCTATAATTCCCCACCTCTCTAGTAGAGGCTTGCACTTTCTCCAAGCTTGGCGAAAAATCACCAAGCCATACCCCCTCTGCATTTTTGATTCCTCTGAATTACCTTTCTTCGTCCATTATTACAGGAGTGTCTTTCTTTTACTATCTTTACACTGCTGGAGTATGTTAATGAATGAAAAAATATATTTGACTACACCTTATATATATATTCCATTATGCTGTAATTACTGCATCTGTTTCTTTCTAAATTTGAACTTTGCATAACAATGCTCCGTCTGTAAAGGGTGGAAGGGATTTCCTTCTACATCTTTTATATGCACGCGCACAGAGTCAAAATTTGTTCTATTCAGAGGAAGATAATGAACATTAGGGAATGTTATATAACTTTACTCTCTTTGGGAAAATATACTAATCTTAATAAAGGAGCTTTAGTATTACCTACATATTGATGATTCATTATATTGTATATACATAAGCCGATTACCAGGTGGCTGAGCATCTCGGACGGTGTACATGTATAATGCAGTACTCGGTCTGCTTCATCTTTTTGTTCATGTGCAGTCATGCGGTTGTTCTCCACAGATAGTATAATCCTCTTCAACATAGTAGGGATATCATGAAGTATATCCAGCTCACCATACCGTTTGCGGATATGTTTTCGCTGCCACTGTGACCGTTCGAGAAAAAACGTATCACGGTCTCTCAGGTTTACACTTACTTTTGATCTTAAAGATATTATTACTTTATCTTCATAGGTACGCAAATCAGTTTTGTATACCAAATCCTTACACACAATACTCATTATCAAAGAGGTCGTTTTAAATTGACTTAAAAATAGCAGGCACCGACTTTAAAATAAGCTCGTTCGCCCAGAGCAATCTTCAAAGAATGTATTCTCTTTTTTTTTTTTTTTTTTTTTTTTTTTTTTTTAGCAAATGTTGTCGTATTCACCTTTTTCGCAATTGTAGTCCTTTTCAGATACCGAGTATCTTCCACTTGTAATATATTTTCAACACATTCTACACTTCTGTACACCACCATCCAGAATAGATTGTGAGGTAAATTTTCTATGTCCGTATTTAATATCATTTCACATAATCCTACTTCGTATACCTCCCTTTCAAGCAGAATAGGATTCATTAACACAGTTGTAAAATCAGCGAGTTTATTATCAGGATGTAAATCCAAGGATGCTGAAGACGGGAGAGTTAAATAAAAGTGGTCTACACTCTCCATGATTATAATGTCAACTGATTAATGATTCTTAACTTCACTTGCTTTTATATAAGTATTAAACTTAGCAGGATACCCCCTCCATTTCACCAGATACTGCTTATTTTTTCCTTTACCTCTCGTAGCTAATATTTTTTCAATTTTATACTCGTGAGTTACAGGATTGAACCTTACTTTTTGTATTTCTTGTTTATAATTTTCTATGTCCGTATTTAATATCATTTCACATAATCCTACTTCGTATACCTCCCTTTCAAGCAGAATAGGATTCATTAACACAGTTGTAAAATCAGCGAGTTTATTATCAGGATGTAAATCCAAGGATGCTGAAGACGGGAGAGTTAAATAAAAGTGGTCTACACTCTCCATGATTATAATGTCAACTGATTAATGATTCTTAACTTCACTTGCTTTTATATAAGTATTAAACTTAGCAGGATACCCCCTCCATTTCACCAGATACTGCTTATTTTTTCCTTTACCTCTTGAACCTAATATTTTTTTCAATTTTTATAATCGTGAGTTACAGGATTGAACCTTACTTTTTGTATTTCTTGTTTATAGAACCCTCCTTTTATTTTTTCACCATCTAAATCCTCCAGATAATATAACTTTAAACTATCACGTCGGAATGGTGGATATTGTGCACTTTAAAAACCTCCGCGTAGTCCAACCGGATTCATATCTTTTTCTAAACCTTTCTTTCGCCGTTCCGCTGATACTCTTACATAGTCATCCACCTTTTTATTCCTGAATAATTCTTTTAATTTTGTTTTCTTTTTCATGCAGATGGGTTCTAACGGCCTCTAGTTTTTGACATTTCTAAAGGAGTTGTCTTTATAGTTCTATGGTAAGACCTGTTATAAGAATAAGCTAGATCGTTCAGTATATCAATATATTTAAAAGTATTCATTTTAGTAAAATACCTATGCATGCGTTCTTTAATAGTACGCTGTACTCTTTCAACTATAGCCGCTTTGTTTACGGAAAATGTATTGTAATAGCTTATACCATACTCCCAAAGCAGTTCCTGAAACTCTCGACCCTTGAATTCCATTCCTGAATCGGTCCAGAATGATTTAGGTGTTCTCCTCTCATCCTCTATAATTTCAAGTACTGCTTTGGCTACTGTAGCTGACTTTTTATCTTTTAAGGGTTTCAATCCACAAGTATCTAGAGTATACGTCAATAGTAAAAAGTATGTATTGAAATCCTTCATTATAAAGAACTATATTTAATCATTTCCGATAAATCTAATTGCCAAACATATCGAGCTGCGGAGATATGGTTTTCCGTGTAGGAAATTTTTTTCTTACAGGTTTATGTAGAGTAAATGCCTCTTCGCCCTCTAAATATGCTTTTAACTCTTTTTTCTCTATATTAGGATACCTTAAAGAAAACCTAGTAAATCCCCCAAAACTATTTGGTTCCCTCAGATTGAAGTAATACTTATCAACTACCTCCTTTGCCTCCATGTTGGATCTGATCCCATTAAACGCATATATATATATATATATATATATATATATATATCTATACAAAAATAAATTTTAATTTCTAAATATATCCAAAAATTTATAAACATTTAAAAATTAAATATATTAATATATGATATACTAACAGTCTAAGTTAAAAGCAGAATAAAGAAAAAGAGTCATAAAATCAACAATTTAATAATGATTATAATACAAGCAACATAATAACAAACAACTAAACATAAAATAAACAAAATAAAGAAACGGAAATTCATAAATTCACAGAATAATATAAATCCAACTAATGTTTATAAAATAAATAGAAGATGCACTTTTCTTATTTCCTATCCTACCTAAACCAAAAACATCCATAACAAAAACGGTAAAACACGTTATAAAAAATTCAATCTGAAGCGTACAAGAAGCGCAACTGAGGAATTGAGTACAGGACTAACTCTGGCACGTTAAATTGGAAAGATAATCAATACACAAGTCTGCTAACCCAGCTTAGTAATGCATATTAAAGTATATAACAAGTATCTAGAACGAAAAATAATAGTACTGAAGTATACATTGGTTTGAAATCATCACAATTAACAGCTATACACGGCGCACACTATATCTTCAAGTTTACGTGAGAAGAATCAGCTATCTAACATCACAAAAAATTATTCTTGACTCAACAAATAACAATTACATAAAATTAATACATCAATTAACGATCATGCAACCTGCTTCAAATTACAAAAGATAAATTGTTCTTTTAAAACACTAATATATAATTAACAAGCATCATTCCTGATTTAACAGCAACTTAATCGAAGCAAGAAGAGAGATTAAGCTCTAAACCTCACAGCGATATTTTTTAATTTATCTTCATTTTTCACTTCAAGTTTTCCTTCACCAAGGCTAATCAATCAAACAAACATACAACGTCAGAAAAAAAAAAAAAAAAAAAAGGTAGCAAAATTTTTATTTTAGCAGGACGTTTCATGAACGTTACTGTTCACTTCTGTAAGAAACTACTATCAAATATTTTGAACGTCATTATAAACATCATAAAACTATAAGTATAAAAAAATATATAAGAATCGCGATATTCACTCATCGGAATGTTAAATAGTAAACTCAATTTAAATATCTGATAACACATTCTTATCCTACGCAATATATGGAATTAATCACTGCCTACAACTTTAGGATCAACAAACAATAAATAAGCTAGACAGAGGTGAGGGCTTAGAAAAAGAATACAAACAAGAATCGTTCAACAAATCAATCAAGGAATATAATGGATGGAAAACAGCAAACTGTTGCTGAAGCTGAAAGAGGCTGTAATTTGCAATGCATTAGAATGGAGGTCAAATATCAAAAACTGCATATAATTGAGACAAAGAGTAAAACAAAAAAAGAAAAAATAACAACAAAACACAAGGTAGAAAACAAAGTGAATGATTGAAACTGTGACTGGTGAATATTGCACAAAGTAGAACGTGCAATAATAACTGATTAATGTAAGAGAGTAGGAAATAAGCTGAAATCTGAGGAACTGAATAATACTGGCACCGCAATAAGCAATCTCAATTAACTATATAACATTCATATTTAACTCAATACTACCAATATATAAATAGAAAAGCACATACACCAGCAAAACATTCATCAACTCACGGGAGACAACGACTAAGTAATCAACGTGGAGCATAATAACGAAACAGAAAGAAGTACCAATGGAGAAGGATGACCCCTCCAGCCCTCTAATGAACGTAACTAATCTTATTATTTTTCAATTAAAATGTTGAGAGAATGAGAGTTTATTAAAATGAAATATTATCAAACAAAATATAACGGACGATAGCTTTACCTCTGAGGTCTGTATTAAAGTGAACATTCCATATTATAAGAATATTAAACAGACTACACAATAACACACGTATGAATTTCTCATCACCTCGATAAATATAGTTTACAGTTAATTCAGAAGGTTTCAAGCTTTTTAATTATTTTAATAATAAGAGGTAAAATACTATTGACATTTAGAGGACACTCAAATATCAAAAAGGTTCATGTATACAGTTAAAATCTACCATAAACGATAAGGAGAAGAATGTATAGGACGGAGAACACTACGTGCGTGTTTTTGGCGGTTGAAGTTCAACACATCAAATAACCGTGGGGGCATCGAAGTAACCTCTTATAATAACTAATCTTAAGAACTCTTCCTATATGAAAAGGGAACATATATGAGTTGCACACATACATTAATAATTGACTCACTGTCTACTGTCTAAAACTAGCCAACAACAACAGTAATTACTGTGTGTTATAAGAAAGAAAACACTTCGCATATCAGCATTGCTTTGATGAAAAATATTCTAGTGTTATGAACAAACACAGAGTATTATAGATAGGTCGAGAATAAAACTGTGACACGCCTCTGCCTATTTCCAAATTCACAACAATTGTGCAATTAAATAAACTAATACAAATTAACTTTTGTGTCAAAATGCGATATTGAATCCAGCGATCTAATATCGTATCATGCCTTCATGAAATTGAAATAACATCTTTATACCTTCTAATTAAAATTATTCACTGAATAAACAATAATAAACACCAATATATTATAGCAGGGATTTTGTATAAAATCATACCATATTCACTTAATTACAAACATGTTATTAAATAGAAAGTACAAAATTATAAACCACAGCCTGTACAGGAATCAAGCAACAAAAGAACAACATGACTAGCCGGACTTACGCGAACGTAAATTTACTCAACACATATACACATAAACATATACGACTTAGTGAAATAATGAATAATGAGATTAATAACACGAGACTATATAAGCAGCTAAAAGCAAGTTAAAAACAGTACATAAGATAATTTTAATAAATATTACGTACAATTTTATTAAAAAAACATGTTTATATACAGAACACTGCGTGTGTGTTTTTTCTATTCCTATTACAATACTTTTAAATTAAAAATAATAATAAGTAAAATATTATAAAAATAAATACATTAATAAAAAAGATAATTATAAAACAAAATAAAAACATAAAAAAAAATAATGTTAATAACTATATGAGTTAAAGCCAGTCTTAAAACATGCCAGTTTAAAGCAGTAAAACGAATAAAACAAAAGACACAACTAAATACCCATCTGGTGTTAGGCTCAACCTAACTATGATATACTAGATATTTAACTCGCTTTAAAGGTCAATCATAATCGATTAATAACAATATGTGAGTATAAAGCAGTCATAAAACAATATGAGTATAAAAAGACCAGCTAAAACATGAGTTAAAAGCAGAAAACAGAGTAAACACAAAACGAGCATACTATCCTTGGATGTTAGGTTAACACCTCTATTGATATTAACTGATTTTACTGCCTTTAGGTATGTAATGTTAATATATATGTGAGTTTTAAAGCAGTCTAAAACATATGAGTTAAAGCGGTAAAACAGTAAAACAAAAGCATACAATCCCTTTGGTGTTAGGTAACACCTCTATTGATTTACTGATTTACTGCTTTAAGCGTATTTGTAAAGTATAATTGTTTTTAATAAAATTTCATTAAAATTGTAGTAAAATGAATGACTCATAGCATATATATTTTTCATTCTTTGAATAGCTTACATTGATATCATATTTTTCGTTCGCGCGGTAATATTGCGTCTGCGGACGCACGCGGCGGCGGTTACGCGGAAATATTGCGCCTGCGGGCGCACGCGGCGGCGGTAATATTGCGCCTGCGGGCGCACGCGGCGGTTTCGCGACGGGGCTCACCTGCGGACGCGGACTCGGAAACGTTTGCGCTCACTGTCTCAAATGTGTAGCTCTTTAGATATATATTCTATCGTGTTATAAGTGTTATAAAAATACTAACTCATAGTAGGAAGCATTCTAGCAGATTGTAATATACACCAATCGATTCCTCATACCTTATTACCTAGGGGTAGACACCCATATTGGGGCTATTCTAGGCTCAGGGGAGGCTAGAAAAGGCTTTGGAAAAAAGTGGCCACTCAGTTTGGCACTAGTGGCACTCACGATTGGCACTGAATTGAGTGTGGTCGCTACTCACTTGGTGTGGAACACTCTTGGCCTCACTTGCGCACTTTATTTGGCACTCAATGAGCCACTCACTTGGACACTTTCTACCCTGCAGCTGGCACCGGTTGGTCACTTCATCTAAATACTTACAGTAATCTTATTAGAACCACTAAATAGAGATCCATTCCAGATATCTCTTACGGTGATTGGGGAATCCAGTCAAAGCCTATCAAGTAGTCGTGTGTGTCAAAAATTGACCCATGGTTATTTCTGCAAGTATGTTCAAGGCGAAATATCATGGTCATAACAAGGTTTTAAGACATCAAAAAAGCTTGGTCTATAAGTCCTGAGAAGTGTCAAGGACAAAAACCATTAACCGTCTGCGGTTCAAATAATTGACGCCTAGGCTTACGACCTAAGCGTGATTTGGGTAGATATGTTTAGTATCTCGCTGAGTTGATATTAAGTGTAAATGTAAGTGTCTATGGGAAAGATGTAAAGTGTCTTATTAGTGTATTATAAGTGTCATAGATGAATGTTGGTATAATGTGTATAGTTCGTGTGTGACTTGTTAGTGCATAAGACTGTGATGTACTGATTTACGTAACAAGTAGTAATATTGTTTAAAGTGTCTTAATGGGTAAGATGCGTTAAGAGTTGTCATATGGTGAAGATGTAGTCGTATAGAGTGTATAGTGTGTTATGTTATGGGGTTCGTTGTGTTTGTGTGTGTGTGGTGTAGATGTGATGTGTGGTGTGTATGCTGTGTTAGATCATGTATTGTATATAGTTGTGTGTGGTTGTGTGTTTCATGGTAGGTGGCTTTCAAGGTGTAGAAAGATCCATACATGCGTTCAAGTTTAAGGAACGAAATATGTGGGTGGGACACGAGTGGCCAAAAAATTTGGCGTGGGCCAAAATTGACCCATGGTATATGGCAAGGTAAAGTCCGAAATATCATGGTCAAAAAAGGTAAAGACATCAAAAACGGGCTAAGCCCCTAAAGGGTGGCAAAAATTACGCTTTGCAAAAAATGACCCATGGTATATGGCAAGGTCAGCCGAAATATCATGGTCAACAAGGTAAAGACATCTCTTTCTCT
>JABUQX010008710.1:0-15000 GCA_015478945.1 Trachelipus rathkii
CACGCTTCGTTCAATAATTTGGTGTTTAACCGTTTCGCATTTATCATTGAAACGCTTTGCGTTTTCGTGCGCCGCTTCATATATATATATATATATATATATATATATCTCTATATATATATATATATATATATATATATATATATATATATATATATATATATAATTCAACTTTCAGAAACTTTCTGCATTTAATTCATTGAGCCTTAATGGCAGACGCATGATTATTTAGTTTATATATATATATATATATATATATATATATATATATATATATATATATATATATATATATATATATATACTATATATATATATATATATATATATATATATATGTGTGTGTGTGTGTGTGTGTGTGTGTGTTGTTAGTCGACACTTGACCACTGGAAACTGAAACCACAGGCACGGGCCCCCACATGCACCGGGCCCTCCCGCATTGCAGTCCTTGCGGACCCGTAAGTTACGCCACTGATTATGGTTCTCGTTCTGCTCTTTCAAATATCTATAACAGCAATATATATATATATATAATATATATATATATATAATATAACTATATACATATATATGTATATTATATTTATATATATATATATATATATATATATATATATATATATATATATATATATATATATATATATATATATATATATATATATATATATATATATATATATATATATATAAAAAAAAATTTATATGTATATATATTTAAATATATATGTATAATATATATATATATACATATCTGTCTTTATCTCTACATATATATATATATATATATATATATATATATATATATATATATATATATATATATATATATATATATATATATATATATATATATATATATATTTTAATAATAAAAGAGAATAAAATAATGGAACATTAATAATAATTTGAAAATAAAAAAAAAAAGATAATTTTATTCATATAAAAAATTCTTAATTTTGATCTCTTAACAGCAAAATGATTGATAACTTCCTTCGTTTATATTGTGAAGCTATGATGAACACTCATTAAAGCCAGTTTTGCTAGATTTTCTTCTCATGTAGAATTGAAAAAGTTTTTGAGCCCTTTCAGAGAAGGGCAATACTTCTGTGGCTTCACAATTTGAGTGAGGTAAATGCTAAATCCTTAACAATCTAAATATGACTGCACACATATCAAATTTATTTTCCAAAATTAGCAAAAGTTTGGATGGAGATGTCGATGGAATAAGTAACTTATATAAAGATTAGTAAGTATGGATCTTTGATTCGCGAACTTGCTCTCTAACTGGTTTGAAAATCATCAAGAATATAAATTGTAATTGCCCTATATCTTTTCATTTTAAATTGATTCTCACAAGAGGCATTATAATTTCTTCATTATCAGAAAGCAGAAGTTCTGTTGCAACTTTCAAAATGTTTGAAAATGTTTCGTTGATGTTTGCTTGAAAACCCTTCTAAACAAACATCACATTTCCAATATGATTAAGAGCAGTTGCTGTCACTAATTATGGAGAATGTAATGTAATACATAATGAAAGAGTGTTTGAGAATAAAGTTAAAGACATAAATAAATAAACTTATAGCAAATTTGCTTTTGCTTAAAGACTTGAAAAGATCTAAGATTTTTATAAAAGGTTAATATCTTGATCCATTGAAGCTCCTCTTAAGCTTCAACAATGCTTTAAAAATTTCCACCTACCATGTGTCGCCCATTCATGAGAGCTTTGTCCATTTTGTGTCTGGGAAAATCTTTTTTTTTTTTTTAAATAGTAGTCGGCCTTGGCAATCTAAAATAGCATATAGTTGCATTCGATGTGCAATAAAGTTTTTAATGAGTTGTACTTCACATGAATGTGAACAGTGATGAACATCTAACGCCGCTGGATATTTTCGACAGCTTAAACACCTAAAACATTTCTTCATTGCTTTTACACCATCATCATATCGTTGTCTAATCAGAAAGTTAATATTCTTATATCAAAGTTCGTAGTATTACCTCAGATAGAGATAAGGAAACAAAGAATCAGTTAGAGGCAACATGGACCTATCGAGACTGTCCCAGTCAACGTATTTATCAAATACATGCCCATGCGACAAACACAACCTACCACACCCTAAGGCCTGTCAATTTCTAAACAAATGTCAATATAATATATACGCCAACAACTACCAAAAGTAAAATCTTTAGCTAGGTTCATGCTAACCACAATACAAAGCTTTAATAAGTTTATTGTGATACTGGTAGCTATCAACATGCAGTTTACTTTAATAACTAACTAAAAACCCGCCACTTTGGCTACGTCAGAATATACTATATGATGCACAAACAATCCATATAACTATCCAATCCTTTCTTTAATGTTGCAAGTGAGTCACACTCAACAAACTCCTGCGGGAAACCATTCAAAAAATTTTAAACACTATAACATAATATATCAAGGTTATACGTCTTCCTACATTTCTTATTGTGTCCCCTAAAAAAACAATTGTCCGTGGTAAATATTTTATAGACTTGTATCATGTTTCCTATGACTGGGAGAATTTGAAGAGGGGACATAATGGCATATGTGGACGATCTGGCATGTTGGAGCGAGAGAGGGAGGAGACGCGAGAAGTGGTGGAGTTGTTTGCGGAGGAGTTGGAGGAGGCAGGGATGAAGATGAACAGCACAGAAGACAGAGATATTAACAGTAACCGGAGAAATAGGAGGGGATGAGAATGATGGTGAGAGAGGAGGGGGTGAAGGCGGTAAATACCTACAATTATCTCGGAGGGTGTTTTAATAGAAGGGGAGGGTGGAGGAAGAAGTACGCGAAGAATGGAAAAGTATGTATTAGTTATGAAAGCCCCATGATGAAAGATAGAAACATCGGAATAGAGGTTAAAAAAGTGATTTTAACAGCATACTGACTCCCACACTGCTGTACGGAGCTGAAACTATGGACAACAACGAGAAGAGAGGAGAGTAGAAGACAAGCGGCGGAAATGAGGATATTAAGAACTATGATTGGAAAGTGAAGAGACAGAATAAGAAATGAAGTTATTAGAGAAGATATAGGTGTGAGAAGAAGATGACACTGAAGATGGATGGGGAGATTGAGATGGTGGGGACATCTGGAGAGGATGGAGAAGGAGAGAATGCCGAAAAGAAGATGGGAATGGACAGAGGGCAGAAGACCAAAGGGAAGACCGAAGAAGAGATGGGCGGAATCGGTGGAGGACTCTCCTGGAAAGATGTCAGCTACCAAATATGAGAGCGCTAAGAGAAGAGGAATAGTGCAGGAGAAGGACGCTGGAGAAAGATGCTTGCGCGGCTGACAGGATGAAGAATCCTTCCTGGGGAAAGAAAAAAAGAAGAATATATACATATATATATATATATATATATATATATATATATATATATATATATATATATATATATATATATATATATATATAAAAAAAAAATATATATAATAACATATATATATTTATCTATATATATGGAATAACAGCCACTTCAACTGAGAAGTCATCACCAACTACAAATGTTGCCTCATTTCTATTAATAAAATATACTCTTAATTTGCTTTGATTAACTATTATTTTTATTATTATTAAAAATTATAATTAAGAGACTTAAGCCATCAAAAAATTTTGATAACTTAAATAATTTAAGGAAGGGGTCTAAGGATTATATATATATATATATATATATATATATATATATATAATATATATATATATGTATATATTTAAACACTCTATAACTATATATATATATATATATATATATATATATATATATATATATATATATATATATAAAATATATATATATATATAAATATATATATAATATATATATATATATATATATATATATATATATATATATATATATATATATATATATATATATATATATATATATATATATATATATATATATATATATATATATATATATATATATATATATATATATATATATATATATATATATATATATATATTTTCTATATATATAGGTTTATACATTACTTAGTTACATGAACTTATCTAATATCATCTACTCATTGAATAATTAGTTCTTAAAAATAGAATAGCATATGCCAGGTTCTCCTTCATTTTTCCTCTTTGGTCTGATTTTTATAATGCGAAGAGCAGAAAAAGCAGTTCCACGCTAACTTGCGTTGGAGGTAGAGCAGTAGCAGCAATTTCAGCTTCTTGTACAATGTCTTGATACTCTTCGAAGTTACATAAAATTTTTCAACTTCTTTCAGTGCAGCAAAGAAATTTTATTTAAAGTTATGGAATATTGTGTACAAGGATTAGGAAGGACCTTGACCTTTTTCTTGAACCAATCGATGCTTTCGACTAAGCTCTTCAATATCTAGAAGCTTTTCATACTAATCTTCTGAACTTTCTGAAGAATGACTTGAGAAGGTAGTAACGGAGATAGTTGTAGTTTCATCACTTACAATTTGTTTAGATGTATCCTTTTCTTCTTGAACTTCCTGCAACCCTTTAATACAAATGGCCACATTGCAAAGTGCAGATTTAGCTTTTTTGTTGTTGTTCTTCAGTTAAGCTTACCTGTAGATTGGATCAATATAAACAACAGCTAGTATAATATCATTGTCAATGAGAGAAATTTCTCTTCGTACCATGGAGTCTTTTATTCCTTCAGTTTCTTAAATATAGATGGTATAAGGTTGAAGGTTGAATTTAACAGAATATAATCCAAATTGAAACAAGGTGCTGGTTAAAAATCTTCAAAGTTTGCAATTGCATTTTGTGATGTGGAAGTCAAAAGTCAATAAACTTGCATGAAGTGATTGAAGTCATTCACAGAGTCACAATTTATAACTTTGTCAGTTTAAAATCTTCCAATTCCAACTCTATCTTGAAAGTTACCGACTCCGACTCCGACTCCGACCTCTCGATAATTCCGACTCGGACTCCACCCTCTTCAAAATTACCGACTCCGACTCCGATTCCGACTCCGACTCCGACTCCGACTCCGACTCCACCCTCTTTAAAACTACCGACTCCCCGACTCCGCGACTCCGACTCCGACTCCGACTCCGACTCCGCAATCCTGCTTGTTGTTGTTGCTCTACGTTTCTCTCTAGCATATCTAAGTCTTTCTTTAAATAAGAGGCCCAAACTTGTGCACAATACTCTAATACAAGCCTAACATAGCTATTAACTATTATACAGTTTACTTATAACTTCCTTGCTCTTGTAAACAACATTGTGATTTATTATGTTATTAAGTTATTGCAGGTCATAGACTTTCGAGATTTTAATCTTGTTATTTCTATAATCTACAACTCTCCATTCATCTGCAGACCTATTAACTACTACTTTAGCCTTTTCCCTCTCATCTTCCTGCCTAGGTGAATCACTAGTCCTCTCTACCCCTGTATCCCACTCCCTCCTCGCCTCGACATCCCTACTAACTTTTTTCCTAACATTTCCTCCTTTCTCAACTCAAACATCAAATCATTCAATTCATTCACATTTTCACTCAGACTTGCAATCTCCTTCCTTAGAAACACATTCTCTGCATTCAAAATACAAATAGGGTAGCTATTCACATATTCGCCTCTCACAGTCCTACAACTATCACATAGAACATAACATACATTATACATACTTTAAATTATTATAAACTTTACTAACTTGTACCTATTATTTTACTAACTACAGTTTACTAAATATCACTAAAGCCTAAAAAGAAATAAACTAATATCTTTAAATCTTAAAACAAGTTAAAAATTTAAACAAGCTTGAATCTAGCTTAGCCTAGTCCCTAGGCTAAGGCTATATAAAAATTATAAAGTAGTATAATGTTTAAAAAATAATATGTAAATAAAGCAATTGTGTATCTATATAGTCTTACCTTGAGTATGTTATTTACAAAAATATTTTTATTTTTGCTCTTCCAGACAGGAGCCATGAAAGAACAATTTGAGCGTCTACAAACACCTTTATGCTTTTGAACTGAACATTAGGAAATTCTGATAATATTGATTTGATACACTTGAAAAATAAAAACACAGACAACAACTCCAAAGAGGGCAAAGCCCTAGATTTGAGGGGGGTCACCTTGGCCTTTGAAAATATTAAACTAGAACCTTGACCTATACTATAAACTGCAAAACCATAACAAAATGTTGAAGCATCACAAAATACGAATAAAGAGTTTGAGGAAGAAGGTGAGAAAGCACACCTTTCAATTTCAATATTGTGCAATTTACTTAAATCTGAACACAGACAAAACCAAGAAACTAAAACATCAGAAGGGACCTTTTCATCCCAATGAAGACCTAATTGCCATAATTTCCTAATTAATAATCGACCTCTTAAAGTTACGGGTAAAAAGATATTTAAAGGGTCAAAAACCTTGGACACAGCTGATAACAACAATCTTTTGGTATTTGCATCAGCATTAATTGAAAATTTTGCTAGTTTTAACTTATCAGTAAGAGGATTAAAAAGATATCCAAGAACCTTATCTTCTGATTCCTGATGTTGAACTATTCTACCCTCTTCTTCCATAACAGCTCTTAATTGATCATTATTAGAGTCCCAACTTCTAAGATGGAAACCACCATCTTCCATTCTTTTGTTGCATTCATGATAAAGTTCCTTTAAATGTTGTGGATCATTGCCACTAATAATAAAATTATCAACAAAAAAATTATTCAATAGAATCTGAGTACATGTATCATCCTTATAAGACTGAGCATGATGCTTTATGATATATTTGAGGATGAAAGGTGAGGATGTGAAACCAAAAACAATGGTTGAGTATCGATAAGCCTTTAATTGACCATTACTTCTCCAAAAAAAGCAAAAGCGATTGCGGTCTTCGATAGATTTTAATTTAATCTGAAGGAAGGCTTGCTTTATATCTGATAGCATAACAAACTGATTTGATCTGAACCAGAATAAATGTCCTAATAAGGAAGACATAAGATCTGGTCCAGTATAAGCTGCCTCATTTAGAGATGAAAAAGAGTTAGTTTTAAGAGAACAGTTAAACACAGGCCTGACCTTTGTTGATACTTGTTCATCAGTTTTTATAACAGGTCTGTGAGGAACCCAAATATAATTTTTATACTCAGAGGGAGATACTCTGAACTCTTCAATAATACTATCAGCTAATTGTTGCTGAAAGACATCATCATAGGCCTTAACTAAATTTTTTCTTTCTAAATTTTCATGAACTCTATTAAGCACTGAAAGAGCAATGTTATAGTTTGAGGGCAACAAGGGAAGTTTATCTTCAATCCATGGAAGATCTATATGATATTTTCCGTCTTTGAACTCTATACCACCTTTGAATTTTTCAATCTGTTTCAAATCATCTTCAGATTTATTATTCTGCATACCTTCAATACCTAAGGACTCCAATTTGAACAAGTTTTCTAATCCTTGCTCAACCTCTGAATTAGTTAGAATGTGGCTTAAAGGATTAAAATAAGAATGTATCGGATTCAAGACTGCATTAACCAAAGTATGGTTAACTTGCAATTGATTTTGATTTAGATTATGAATATGATTATGATTTTGATTTTGAACAATTGACGGTGGATTTGAAACTCTTATTTGATTATTGTATATAAAATTAGTAATATTTCCAAATGGAATAATAGAACCATCTCTTAACTTAAAAGCAGATCCACTCATACATTTAATCAATTCTAGTTGAGGAAAATACTCTATTAAATCAATGCCTATTAGGGCATCCAAATCAAAAAATGAGTTATTAGACTCTTTATAGCCAGAATCAGCCAATTTGTAAGATTTGTTTCTTAAATTAATTAGAGCCTGATCTACGAACTTAATCTCATAACTTAATTGAAGATCCTCATCAATCAAGAGAGGAAGGGTGAAACAAGACTGGTCATATATACATCAAGAACAGTCTCTTTCAAACTGCGGGTGGTAACACCTAAATAGGTTTTTATATCGTATTGAGTGCTTTGATGATTCTCTACAGATATATTGAGTTTGTCAAGCACTCTTTTAGAAAGGTAGGACCTTTGTGAGCCACAGTCGACTAGGCATCGAACTGAAGCCGAAACTTTACCTCTACCAACCCTTATAGTAATTGATGGCAACAAATATAAATTGTTGGTATTTTGGCTAAAACTAAGACATACATTTGTGAGAGTGGAACTTTTCCTTTGCTTACAAAGAGCAGTAATATGACTTCTTTTATTGCAAACTTGGCAACTGAAAGAAAGTTGCTCCTCAAGTCCAGGACACTGATCTGCAGCATGTTTAGTACTTGAACATTTGCTGCATAGATTTATTTCATTACACCTTTTAATTCTTAAACCATAGGTTTGATTAACATTGCAATTGGTCATCACATGACTTTGGGATGAACAAAACTTACATGATTTTGAATAACCTTTGATTTTAGAAGTGGAAGAATCAATACTATGAGAAGCTTCATTTCCACTAACTTCATTAGTATGAGTTTTGAATTTTGCAAAAGCGAGAAATTAGAATCGAGGCCCTATTTAAGATTTTAAGGACCTCATTCGTCCCTTTTGATTCTCAAATTAGTTTTTAAAAATTATGACCAGAATAAAAAATCGAAACTGAGTTAACATTTAAAACTGTGAATAAGTATTATAGGGAGGGACTTGATTGGAAAATTTTGACCTTTATTATGAATTTGACGTTTTAACAAATTTTTGATAACTTCATTATAACTATCGAATATTTGATTCAAATCAGGGTAATTGGTATTCAACTTGCGAGTAATTTCTTTGACTACCACATTAGGTAATTTTGATAAAACTATGTGGCTAAGTACTACTAATCCAGTAGCCTCCTCAAGATATTTGAGGTTATAACTCTCAAGTTCATATATTAATGTTCTGATATCATTTAAGTAAACCCTAATCGCATTATATGTTGGGTCAAATACTGGTTTTAAAGATATTATTTTTTAATGATTTCATCAATGATGAATTTTTCGTCTAAAAACTCTTTATCTAGAAGTTCAAGAGCTTTATTATAATTATTATCACTAATAGAAAGATTCTGAATTAGGGAGTACGCATATCCCTTTAATTTATTTTTTAAGCAATGAAGTTTAATTTTTTATTTAAATTTTTTTGTAAATCTAAGGAGCTCTTAAATTTTGAAATAAAGGTTTTATAAGCAAACTTATCAGTTTCATTGCCCTCAAAGAACCCACAATCTATAGCTCTAAGAACAGATTCACTAAAATGAGAGCAAGTATTTTTTTGGAGGGGTTGAATTTTTAATCCCCTTAAAATTTTAATTCACTTAATTTTGATTTAATCGAGCATTGTTACTGAACTGACTAAACAACTCCTTATTATGAAACTCAGGAATGAGGGAGTTATGGTCACCACTCGATATGATATTTTATTATGTTTGACAGAGAATTTTGTAATATCTTTTAACAAGGACTCTACTTCCTCTACGAGATTCTTTTACATAAACTGCACTTTATCTTTATTATTATCTGTAAGGCCTACTCTCTATTTGACTAAGATAAATATCTTACTTGTGCTTGAGGGATGAAATGCCTTGAACTATAGTTTAGATTTTTTATTAATCTATCATCGAAGGGCTTGTATCTCTAGGTCAGAGCATTTTCGCTGAAATTTGGCTAGAATGACCCAAGGACTAATGAAACCTTGAAGGAAAGATGAAAAAATGAAAGATAGCCTATCACAGGTAAAAATTTTTGAATTGAATTTTGAAAAGGTTCTATTAGACCAAAATAAAAAAGCAAAATTTTGAAGTTGAAAGTGATCCAGGCCTACAAGGGCTAACTTTGAAATTGAATTTTTGAGGAAAATGAGATATGGCTTACCACCAGGTACAAATTATTTGATTTGAAATTTTGAAAGGGTTTAGAAGACCACACACACACAAAACAAATTTTGAGGTTGAAAATAGACCTAGCCCTAAGTTTGAGCTTGAATTTTTTTATGAAATCAACTGTAATGTGGGTTAGGCAATAGATAGCATTGCTTATCTACTCTCTAAGCCAAATTTTTGAATTAATACACTAAGACTAACTAAACTTAGGACAAAAACGCCAATAGGCTAGTCTCGATAGGCCCACGTGGCTTCTACCGTCTATTATTTTCTTATATTAAAATAAACCTTAATTTTAAATGATTTTGACCTAATAATACACAAAATATCGAAAACTGCTATAAGCTTCGGAGAGCCTAGATTATATACTTTGCAATTGATAGGCACGAGTTATCAAGAACTTGCAACAAATCCGTTCGTTATGACCAATATAGATTACACAATTGACGAAATTTAATCTAAAGCGATTAAATTAATTACAAAAAAATCTTTGAAAGATATAAGGTTTTAAAAAAAGTGATATATAAGTACAATTGTGAATCTACATTAGCCTTACCTGAATTTGTTGATTTCAAAGATTTTTTTGCTCTTTGAATAAGATCTAGATAGTCCATAGATAACTCTGCCTTTTGGTTTTAGTAATCTATCACTTAAAATCTTAGTTAGGGTAAATTTGATTGGTGAGAAGGTAAAGAGAATAGAGATAGGTTGATAGTGAAAATATTTGAAAAGAAATGAAGAAATTTACCTCTATACCCTTTTTACATTTTGATTATTAACTTTGATTACATTACACAAACACGACTAAATAGTACCGCTTTGAATTAGAAGCAGAGATTCCACAATTGTCGCAAGACATTGTGATTTTTTAGTGAAATTTAGTGAAAAATGGATACCACAAGTAGACAAAAATATAAATTCCGCTAAAACTAATAAATAAAAGATAATGTATATAGCAAATATATCCTAAAATAAAATACTATATCCTAAAATAAAATCCTAAAATGAGCAAAATAGAAGATATATATGTGAAAGTATATAATAGTTTTTATACTAAAAGTATATTATATTCTAGTGGAACTAGTACTTCGTCAATAATTGTTAAAAATTAATTAATTAAATCTTATGCTAGGAAGGTTTTAATTATTATTTTAGTATAAAAAATTTACAACAAATCCGTCAGCATTGCAGATCAATTATAGCAGGAGTGGGAAAACTGTGTCACGGAGCTCACTATCCATTTATTTGTCTCTTTCGCATGGTAATTATTTGTATATCATATAAAAAAAAAACACAGAAAAAACTGATTTAAATTTAAAAGATAAACTTACACCAAAAAAATGGAGCTTCAACTTTGCAGATTTTTATGTGTTCAATATTCGGGTCATTAGTAATTCATATTAAATATTTTGATTTCGGTTTTAATACATTTGTATAAAAGGAACTTTTTAATAATTCGTCTTTATTTATTTCTAAAACCAATGTTTTCAGTGTTTAAAATCCAAATATATGTGTGGAAATTGTTTTATTAGAGTTTTAGTTCAGCATAATTTCTCAGAGCTAAAAAATCTATCAATTTCTTCTAATCCGCTAAAATTAGAAATTAGCATATGTTGGTCTGCATGGGCGTAGGCAGGATTTCATTTAGGGGGGGGCAAAGTTGAGTGATATATATATATATATATATATATATATAAATATCTCGATTGATGTATCTTATATTATTTTATATAATATATTATATATGTGTGTGTGTGTGTTGGTGTGTTGTGTGTGGTGTGTGTGTGTGTGTGTGTGTGTGGTTGTGTGTGTGTGTGTGTGTGTGTGCGTGTGCGTGTGCGTGGTGGGCGTGTGCGTGTCGTGTGCGTGTGCGTGTGCGTGTGCGTGTGCGTGTGCGTGTGGCATTTATTCTTAGTTGATGTGTGGTGTGTGGTGGTGTGTGTTGTGTGTGTCGTGTGTGTGTGTTGTTGTGTGTGTGTGTGTGTGTGTGTGTGTGTGTGTGTGTGTGTGTGTGTAGTGTGTGTGTGTGTGTGTGTGGTGGTGGTGTGTTGTGTTGTGTGTGTGTTGTGTGTGTGTGTGTGTGTGTGTGTGTGGTGTGTGTGTGTGTGTGTTGTCGTGTGTGGTGTGTGTGTGTGTGTGTGTGTGTGTGTGGTGTGTGTGTTGTGTGTGTGTGTGTGTGTGTGTGTGTGTGTGTGTGTGTGTGTGTGTGTACGCAAGATTTGACTTATGGGTTATATCACAGGATGAAAAAGTTACTTCGGTTATAAAAGTTATAAAATAACGTCTACAACAGTTGTAATTAAAAAAATTTGTGTCACGAGGTGAGTAAAAAAAAATACCTATTTGAGAAACGTAAAGTAATATTTATGGGGGTTGGCAGTACTGAGTCCTGAGTAGTAACTAATATTAAATCTAAACTAGCATTAGACGCCTTGGTTTTTCAGCGAATATTCGCAATTTACATTTGTTTCCCAAAATTCGTTCATTTTTTCCAACTAACTAATTTTTACGAATCTAATTCTACATGTCGCAATTAAGCCTGGTCCTTTGTTCATTGTTTTTCTTAGCCAAGTTTTTAGCTCTTCGCAGCGTGCTGAAAGACCTTCAATGGTACTTGTTGAACACAGTATCACCAGTGCAATTAATAGACAGGTTTTTGATTTGAGGAAAAGAGGTGGTCGGCTTTTTTAATGACTTCAGTAAAAGTTCCAAGTCTTTCAACTTTTGCTTATCGCATTTTTTTTTCCGCCACAAGGTAGACCATAATCAAGTTTCGTATGAATTTTGATCATCAGATCCATAAAACTCTGAAAAACATTGTTACTTTCTTCACGCAAACTGCCTACGGGAGCAACTAAACATAAGAAACGGAGGCAAATGAAAAAAGATAAAAATGGCTGGCACGTTATTTTCTGAAAATTTAGTCTCTAAAGAGGATGAAAATGAGTCAAGATAAGGCACAAGTACAGAATGCTTCCAATATTCAGCAGAAGTTTCAGCAGGATGATTTGCTTTATGTTGTTTGGATTGTACTTTCTAGTGGTGCAAGTTCTACTAAGAACTAGCAAGTAATAAACACTGCGGATAAGAGCAGGTCAGCAATTATTTGATCAGCAGTTTTGCATTGGTCTTTGACAACCTTAAAAATTCTTTGGATAAGATCAGAGTACTGCTTAAGGTAAATATTTTTTGTTTGAATAATGTTTACCACTGGTTCAACTAAAGCAAAATATTTGGTTATTACGGAAGAGGTAATAATGAAATTGGGTCTTGTTGCCGAACAGAATAATAGAAAATCTGTTTTTCTTGTTTGATTGTTGCCTTCAACAATTTTATAATATTTGTATGGAAAATAGCAATACTATGATATTTTTGAGTCCAACGGGTTTCACAAAGTTTAGGAAAGTTTGGAAAGTATTTTTTTCTTTGGTTGGAGTCTGAAAAAGTTTGTCTTTTATTGTGGCAATAGTATTTCAAATTTCCGGAATAATGTGTAGGTCATTAATGATCAAATTAAGCCGATGGTTTACACAGTGAAAATATAATCTTTTTTTTCATATTTTTTCCGCAGTTTCTTTTGGAACCTTATGTTCATCCTGCCAATGCTGCGCAGCTGTCGTACCCCTGACCAACGCATAGACTCGGCTTCAAACCTTTTCTAAAAACAAATCAATCGTTTTGGCAATGGTTCAAGAACTTCAAGAACTTTCAAACCCCAGAAATTCTTCTCGAATAGCCATTTTTTCAAGATCGAAAAACCTTAATGCTATAGACAATTGTTCGTTGCCTGACAAATCCGCAGTTTCATCTGCCAATATGGAGTAGAAACAAAAAAAAAAAATTTTGCAACCGGCGCAACAATCATGTTTTTTATGATAATTCCACACAAATTGATCAGTTCATTTTGAATCATCGGAGACGTTCAGACGGCATTCTTATTGCCTTGAATATGTTCTTTCAATTCCACATTACCACATTCTATTCCGCAGCTTAATCAGGTCTTCAAAAATTCCCTCATGAAGGTACTTTTACCTCCTTAAAGTAAGTCTGGGTTTCGCAGGAAAATTTTGTCTTCGAAAATTGCTGTAATATTCTTTTATTTTTCTGCAATTATTTTTGAATGTGGTTGTCTGCAGCTGAAATCAAACGGGTACGCTTTCCGTGATTGATTTAACAGCTTTGGCAACCGGCAAATACTATCAACATACTGAGAGTTCTATTGGAGAATAATGTCAGAAGAAGCCAGCTGTATAAAAGCACAAAGCTAGTTGACTTTAAGCCAATATGAAAAGGAAAACACATTAAAACTTTAGAAAAAGTAATTAATACGTTATTAATTAGTAATACTACTTCATTTATCTATCGAATTGATGTATTTTTTTCAGTTTTTCTCTAATAAACCACTTAAAAACGTCGTCTGGCAAACATTTAAGGTTCATAAATTTTTTTTTGCCAAGATTAGTGCCCCCCCCCCCTGCCTACGCCCATGTTGAGGAAGTATAAGAATGAGCATAACGGCCACGTATAAGGTCCGAAAGGTGGATAGAGAAGGGAGGATACTGTGTAGAATACGTGTCCTGTGTCACTGGAGCTTTCTCAAACGAAGAGTTATTCAACTAAAGATGACATTTAAAAACGTGATTATAGTTTTTAATGTGATAGTAAAGTACTTTAATGTATTTTCATTCAATTAATTCATATTTCAACTCAAAGTTATCAATTTAAGATTCAATTTAAAGTTATCAAATTTTAATTGAGGATTTTCGAATGTTACATTAAATTTCTTAAAATAAATCAGTTTAGTCGTTGCAACAAGTGAATTATAAATAACTTTATGTAGCACTGTTTTTTGTGGCACATGAACTGGTTGCAAAAGTAAAAATGGTACACAAGTTGAAAGAATTGGGCCATTCCTGATTTATTAGAATACGTATTTAGCGGTTTATAACAGATTGATAAAATAAACCTCAAACACTTACAAACATTACTTAATAAAATTTGAGAACACCTTTCAAGATGATCAAGTTATCCAGTTAAGGGAAAAAAAGCAACACGTTTCAACCGGGTAATGAATTCTGGTGGTCTTATACGATTATAGAAATGATCATTTAAATATATATATATATAT
>JABUQX010008711.1:0-14649 GCA_015478945.1 Trachelipus rathkii
GGGTATACTATCTTTATGAAGTTTCGGCAACCCGTAAAAAGTTGCTATTTTGGGAAGGTATACTAAGAGATTTTTTTGTAAATTTTCATCATCTTTCAATATTATTTGCAGTTTTTGTTTAAATATTCTTTGCGAGGATGGGAGGGGGTTTTTATACACCTTGATTGAATAAAGTCCAGAAAGGCCTCTCCTCCAAAAGGTTTTTTTCCCCCCCTATCCTTTTGTTGTTTTAACAGTTTTTAATTACTAATGAAATAAATTTTGTGTTAATAAGTAAATGAATTTTTTTAGGGTTTAACGTTAATATAATATAGTATATATATATATATATATAATATATATATAATATATAAATGATATAATATATATATATATATATATATATATAGATATATTATATATATATATATATATTTAATGTCTCCCACATAGCCTCAATCCCTGAGATCGGAAAAACTCAATCCCGAGATCGGAAATTGGTCAGGGAAAGTATTTGTATGGTTTCTGATCAAGTGGTAAAGTGCAAGGATATTGAGGCCCGATAGCAGCCAGCTTCAGGCGACGCAGTCCGAGTGCTTGCCACCGCAGGCGTGTGGTTCGTATCCCTAATACGGGCGGCTTTTCCAATGCAAGAAGCATGAGAAGAGTGATTTTGCAATTGTGAAAAGAATTGTTCTGTTGTGATGTGTTGGCTGTGTTTTGTAGTGATGTTTGTGTGTAGAGATTAGTGTAATACGCATGCCGTACGGCCTACGGTAAATATGTGCGAAAAATTCTCTTACTAACGACAGTTTTTTGTGTCCGTTCACACAAGGCCGAACGAGGATTCGAAAACCAGCTGAGAGGGAATCCTCGCTCTTAAGGAGAGCCAAAAAGCTCGCTTTAACCTACTGAGCCAAACGTGAATCATATATAATATATATAGTATATATATATACTATATATATAATATATATATATATATATATAGATATATATATTATATAATTATATATATATACTAGTATATATATTATATATATATATATATTAGTATATATATTATATATATTATAATATATATATATATATATATATAATATATAATATAAGTAAATAGCTATATATATATATATATATATATTATATTATATATATATATTATATATAATATAGAATTTATATATAACTTATATATATATATATATATATATATAATATATATATAGTAGACGTTATGTATACGGTATATGTTTATATAATATATATATATAAAAGTGGAAGAGCCAAATATTAATTTTATAAGAATAATGGGAATAATTTATATAAATTACTAAATTTATCTTCCCTAAATTGTTAACTTTAATCGCCGGGCATGAGGAGTAGCAAGTCCGAGGAAACTCTTTAGTTTTATGTCATATTTCGATGTATGGTAGAGGAGGGCAAGGTCCAGTATTGTCTCTCATCTCCATAGTATTTCTCAAGAGGTTTTCAGGTGTCTTAATGTTTGAAAAGCTCTTCTTTCTACTGAAGCTGTATACAGGGTAAAATTGCCAATATTTGCAAACAAGAAAATGTAATATTTGTATAATATGACTGCGACCAAGAAAGTAGTCCGTCTATTGTTGTTTTTGGATGATCTGCACTGTGAATCCCTTGTGATGCCATTTCAACTTCCATAAATCCCATTCTGGGTTTACTAAATCTTCAATTTTGCTTTCGAGATCTTCCATGTAAAATGTAACACAATCTTTTATCTTCTCATAAGGCACATTACACCTGTTCGGTAGAACAAATTGCAAGGAAGATTATAATTTGTTTTTAAAAACCTCTCTCCTAATGCTGATATAAATCATTCAAAAATGGTAAGAAAATGGATGTCGATATATAAGTTTTGTGGTCGGAATATGAATGTTGGGTCCGCATATTTAGAATTTGTTAATTCTTGGCACAGCAATTTCAATACGCAGCTCAGATTCAGATGCGCTTGCACATTCTTCAAAAATCTGCTGAAATTCTAATGTTGCAATTTTTTCTGATGGCTTCAAGTTTAGTTTTAACTAGATTCACTTCATTATTTGCACTCACCAAATCGATAACGTGTTCTGCAATCATTTTGTATATATATAAACTACCGAAAAGGCTTTGCAGAGAACAAACAAATAAGGAAAAAGAAACGATTATTTTGTGTTTAAAAATCCTGACTTTTGACTGATCCTCTACCAACTTCACATTTCTATTTGTTTCTAAAGCTGCTATTATCGGGTTTAATCACTCTTTAAATATAACCCGATTCATGCGTTTTCACCAGGCGAGTTTTCACAAAACTATTTTTAATCTCTTCTTGCTACTCTTAGGAATACGTTCTTCTATTTTTTCTTTCAAGAACTTTAGTCCTCTTGCACTTGCAAGAAAAAATGTAAAACATTCTGATATTATCCAATTGTACTTCGAATATTCTGAACTTTAGAAGCGTCTGGGAGGCTTAAATTTGAGCAATAAAAAACGTAGTGAGTATAAATAACTTTGGATATTTTTCCTTTATTACTATCTGAACACTCTGAACTTACCACTCATTGCTGCTGCACCGTCATATCATGTCCAAACCAAGTTCAGTTACTTTTTCTTCAATTAATTTTGCAAGACTTATCCCGTCAAATCATATACTGAGACGAAAAAACAAAAAATCTTCTTTGACGGTAAATGTACTCAATATAAACGTAGATGCACACAACACGAAAAATTGTTACTTCTGGACTCATTGGTCGTCTCAATCAGCTAAGACAGTAAAAAATTTTTTTATTTATGTTTGCACAATTTTATACGTTGAATGCGTATGGCGCTAATCGACTGACTTAGACATTTTGGATTGTTGAACTGGATATACTTGACAATTTCTAGCACGAGTTTTAAAATGTTCTGAAAGAATATGGTCCTCCAGCAATTAGCAACAATTATCTTAAAAGACTCCGAAAATTGCAATCGTTTCCCAGCAGGCACAGAGATTTTCGATTCGACAAACTGGGTTATGATGTTTCCGTAACGATGTATTTCAAGTTTACCGCCCACAGAATCGATTGTTTCAACATTGGAATTAGTCGCTTCTACCTTCTTCGGCCTCCCTTTTCTTCTGCCTGTCAATCTGTTTGTCGATGCTCTCGATTTTTCCTTGACCTGGTTTCTCAGCAAAACTCTCTTTTCTACCGATTCTTTGTCATATTTAGTTGCCTGCGTATTTTTTGTAAAGATTCATAATGGTTTCTTTAAGTTTGAATACGGTCTCGAGACAAAAACACCCAAATCCTGGTATTTTCCTTTACCTTCTTCTTTTGTTTTCAAAAACAATACACAAATTTGAGCAATAAACCCAACGTTTTTATCAAGTAGCTAACCACTTAAAGATCATAAGCCACTTTCTTTGGAAAATATCTTTTCAAACTTTGTCTTCCTGAGCAGGAAATATATATTTTGAATCTGGTTTCCAGAGACATTTTAATATTTCCACTTTTTCCTTATTGCTGAATATCGTACCTATGAAATTGACAATTTCGCTGGGATGAACAATCCTTTCTATATTCCTTGATTGCGCCTGAGGCTTGTGAAGGAAAAGCATCACCGTCTACTTGAAATTTTCAGCTGCTATCGCAGTTACAGAAGTTCCAGGAGAAACTGATTCTTCGAGTCCGAGAACCTCACTCTTTGAATAGCAGGAATCTTTATTACCATAGTGCTTAATTTTTTTTGGTGGAAAAAGTCTCTAATATCTGTTGTTCTTTTCATATTTTGTATTTTATTAAGTTGAACAACAACAGGAACAAAAAATGTTAAACACAAAGTGCAAAACTATAACTATTCACTAGCAACTTTCTATTATATGCTTAAAACAATAGATCGATAGCTTTACACTGACACCACAATGTTATCTCATTCACTCAAACGAAAATTAACAAACAGATGACAAAAAGGCAAGTGCCAGACAGTCCTTCAAAAGATGGACGCTATTTGCTTCAAATTTAGCAACGTTTTTTGTACCTAATTTGGTACGATTGTTTTAATAAAATTTTTAAAGTTTTTTCCTCTTTATGATTGCGAAATTTATCTCACATTTGTACAACAATATATAATATTTTATATCCATGCACAGTAAATTTGATTTGAAAAGAAAATCGATTAAAATTCAGAAATCTGAAATTAAATAAAATTTACCGGTATCTACACGTTAAAACTTGACATCTCTGGGCATGGATCAGCTGTATCGAGTTGCCAAGAACTACAGAAACATGAACCTCAAATAAAATTCTTTTTTTTAAGCAGAAGGATTTAAAAAAAATAATAGTGGAGATATGTATATAAATTTATTTTTTTAATTATATGTGTGTCACGAATATTACTAAGAGAAAATTACACGCAAGGAAATAGGAGAGAGTAAGGAGACGACAAGAAACACATGTAATATCATGAGTCGAGTGACTCATCGAGTAAAGTCGTCATTAGAATCGGAGTAATGCTGAGAGAGAGAGAGAGAGAGAGAGAGAGATTAAGACTCACAGAGAGAGAGAGAGAGATATTATATTAACTATATATATATATAATATCTATCTATATATATATAAGATATATATATAATATATATATAATATATATATATATATAATATATATAATATATATTATTATATATATGATATATACATAAATTATGACGTTTTCTCTTTCTCCTGTAAAAACTTTCCCAAAGGACTTACGATATTTGTTCCTGACAGAGACGAATTATATAAAATTAATTTAACCTCCGCCCTTTATAGTATTAACAGAAATAAGACAAAAATATTCAGGGGGCCATGGACCTGCCTCCTTTAGATACACCCCTGAGTCTATACACATGTAACAGTCAACCACTCAAATATTTGGCAGATCCAGAAACTGGAGAACACCCAACAACACAGTAGACAAATGTCTTAGGAATTTTAAGTAGACGATTGTTAAACAATACACTCTAACCTACTAATCATACTACCTAACTAGCTCTAACCTACCTAACTAACAAGCTAACGTATCTTAACAATACTTAACACTACACGTAGCCTAACCAAACTAACTAAAACCATAAGTTACGCCTACACTACACTACATAACTTACGTACTGTCTTATTGCCATATAGCAATCCCATACTGGTTGCTGATATAATAGTAAATATCATACTCTTATATTCAGATAAAATTACGCTGCCAAAGGAGTGGGCACGTTACAAAGAATATTAGAAGTACTGCATAACATTCGTTTGTAAGACAATGAAATCGCAATATTACTCAAAAAAAACCTTTTGTAAACTCTATACATTTCTATCAATGGATATAGATAAATTATAAAACCTTACTAAATAATATAAAGTAAATAAAAATCAAGTCATCAAAAAAAAAATAAAAAAGTAACAAATTTTGTTTCTCCTCTCCATCTGAAAAATTTTTTAAATTTTCCCACAAAAAACATTTACGGGAGAAAGGTCGTACCGAATGTACATAACTAATCACTACATACATATATTATATATAACAATACATATAAATATATAACTATATACTCATAAATAATACTATATACAAAAAATACAACCTAATAATAATAGTATCATATACTAATACTATATATATTTATACCCTAACTACTAGTGATGGGTACGGTATATTCTACTCATATATATATACCTACATACCAATTAAAACTAAAACCAAAACCACATATAATAACAATTAATATTACATAAATAAATACTACAATCTATAATATACAATATATATATTAATAGAACTATTATTATAAAAATAACTAATAAAAACAAACAAAAAATAAAAGCTATATTATATATATATTATAATATATAAATATATATATAATATAATATATATATATTAAATGGTATAAATTTCAAATAAAAAAATAAATAGTATACTAAATGATATAATAAAAATAAAAGCTATATATTATAAAATATAATATAAATATAAACCTAAATATAATAATATATACTACTAAATATAATAATAATATTAAATAATATCATATTAAATAATATATATATTGTAACTACTATATATATTTATATAATATAAAATAATAACCTATAATTAATAATACTATACATACTATCTATACATGTCAAATATATAATATAGAGTAGGTCATATACTATTATATACATCTATTGAAATATAATAATAATATAATTACTATTATATATAACTATATACATATAACTTATACTATATACTATAATAACTATATATATCACTATATATATACCTACTATACCG
This sequence comes from Trachelipus rathkii, assembly GCA_015478945.1. Classification (NCBI taxonomy): domain Eukaryota; kingdom Metazoa; phylum Arthropoda; class Malacostraca; order Isopoda; family Trachelipodidae; genus Trachelipus; species Trachelipus rathkii. The sequence goes on from JABUQX010008711.1 coordinate 6,291, forward strand.
TATACTATACATTATATTATACCCTACTATATACCTCTTACTACTTTAATAACCATCCCTCATAAAACAAGTCGGTAGATTATATTCGATTGTAACGAATATCAATAAACTACTACTTATTACATTTGACATTAGATTTATACCTCATATACATATATATATACATAACATTTATTATACTATCAATATATATATATATATATACTACCCAGTTATAATATATATCTTATACCATATACCAAACGTGGCGGCTCTAGCGGCAGCGGCACGACCTGACGCCATTTCGTCCTGGCGCCCCGCGCTTATAAGGGCTCGCGCCGCATGCAGAGGCTACAGATTTAGCGCCCCATATAAGCATGACCGCTCAATAATATATATATCAAGACATACAATATCTGATATATAAATATATATATATATACAATATATATATATATATACACTATATATATATATATTAATATATATATATATACTTCCTCATGTAAGATGTCGGGTTCTTCAACAGAAGTTTTGTTCTACTCGTGCAGTTATTATCTAATGCTATTATATATTAGTGCTGTTTTATCCTAACGAAAACACCTTCTCAGGGCCTGCAAAGCCAGGGCTGCCATTGCCAGAGCTCCCAAGTCCGCTAAAGTCTGAGCCGCACATATTCAATATATATACTACTACTATATATACTAAACCAAATCAACATATATATAGTATATCAATATATATATAAATATACAATACTATATATATACTAACTATATTTATATAACTAACTATTACCATAATATAATATAACTATACTAATAATATATACTATTAGAAACAAATATAATAAATACCTGTAAAGTCGTTAAAGATTTAATTGTTGAATTGAAACTCGACATATATATAATAATATATAAATAATAATAATATAAAATACCATATATATATAATTATAATAATGAATATAATTATATACTAAAATAATAAATAATAGTATACATATATATCAAAAAAATAATATACAAAAAATAATAATAAGATATAATAAAAATAAAATATATACATATAATAATAAATATAATAAAATAAAATATAAAATATATAATAAAATAATAAAAAAATAAAATAAAAAGATAGAAAAGCCTAAATTTATAGTAATGAAAGATTTAGTAGAATGGTTCATCATGTATTGCCCTAGTATTCCAATAACAGATATCCGACGAAATATTTCTCCTTATCAAAAATCAATTTTGGAAAAGAAACTTTTGACACAAAAATTTTGTCAGAATGAATAATGAAAACTACTTTTTTCATTTTATTGTTAGTTTCCTCACTTTCATATGAACATACGTTTACCCACGCTTTTTAATACACTGCTATGTTAAATACACGTGAATGTTTCAAGTTACTTATATGATGTAGTTAAAAGTAGCATTAATTCCTATTTCGTAGTTCCTAGTATGAATTATTCCATAAAACCTCAGCACGAGTTCAAATTATAGGTATCATATGATTTCTAAATATGAAATAAATTTCTTATCTTGAAATCTGAGTCTATTAATATAAAGTCAATTATGAATATATAAAACCTTGCAAAACATTAAATTCAATATGCAGGAACGTTAAAATAAAGGCTATTACAACGGGAGATATCTTTAAAGCAGTATTTTAAATAAAGGAGGTTCCGCTGTTCAAAGACTATTTTCATGTGAAGTCAATGCAGGAAAAAAAAAGCAACAAAAACAAAAACAACAACAACAAAAACAACTACATACAAGAACAACGAAGAATCAACAACATCGAACAACCAACAGAACAAAACAAAACAACCCACACAACAACAAACGGCATCAAACAAAACAAACACAACAAGGACCAAACAAACAAAACACAACAACAACAACACACAACAACAACAACAACAGCCTAATAGAGATTAATTAAAACAAAAACATCAGACAATGTCTGAATGTTTTGGAAATATAAATAAATAAATCACTTCAAAAGGAAATATTACACATAAAAAAAAAAACACTAAAAAAAATCTAATAAAAAGGGATACGAAAATTTCGAAGCAATGCGTTATAACAATAAAATGATAAAAGGTAAAAAAGAATTTAAAAACTTAATACGTTACAAAAGTAATAGAAAATTCTAGAGTAAAATCAAAATCCTTCACTCAAAAATCAAAATAACGTCAAAATTAATTAAGTAAAAAACAATTAAAATATAAATTAAAAAATCATAAAAAATATGAAGTAGAATATAACAGATATTTTAGATAGGTAGTAAAATAAGGCAACTTTATAAATCAAAGTCATTTAAACATATTAGGAATGGATCTAACTTGAAAGGAAAATAATATGAGAGAGAGAGAGAGTTAGAGAGGAGATTCTAAAAGAGAGAGAGAGAGAGGAGAGAGAGAGAGAGGAGAGAGAGAAAGAAGAGAGAAGAGAGAGAGCATTTTAAACATTTTAAAAGATAATTTACGAAGAGAGGTCTAGGTTGACAATAAAAAATCATAAGAAAGAAAGGTATCATATATGACGAAATTATATCTCCCTGTCAAAACTCAAATATTTGGAAACTAGACAGTTTTTTGAGAAAGAAAAAATGTTGCACATTGAAAATGAAATAACGCTACTTCTCTCATTATATTGTTAGTTTCCCCACTCTTTAAATAGCCACACGTTTATACATGCGACTTTTGCAATGTTAGACTGTATGGCGAAATTGGACCCCGTATAGCTTGAATTGCTATATATGTGTAGTGAATTAATATTAATTCCTCTTTCGCAATTATTAATATGAATGTCTTATTACTTTTTATTATTAATATAAGCAAAATTCGAAAATTATACAGCAATAAGTAGAAAGAGTTCACTATAAAGGTATCATTTGTTTACTATATATAAATTAAACTTTTATTTGAAGCGAGATATTAAAAGAGTCATTATGAATACATATTGCCTCTTAGAACATAATCCTATAGGTGCAAAGGCTTAAAATAGAACAGGCAATTAAATACAGATGGAGCTAATATAGATCGGATATTTACAGTAACGTATTTATCCTCGTTCCCAAAACGGAGAAAGCGAAGAAAAACCTTATTCCGAGTTTAGACTGTTATTAGATTCTGTTTTACAGAACAAAGTGATGGGTATTATTTAACAGTATTTTGTTTATTATTTACTCTTATAGTGTGGCTGCATGCTATTTATGGGAATTTATATGTGTATATAGAAATGTTAAAGATTAATAGTTGTGTTATAGAAATAAAGTTTTCAAACCGTATTTGGAGTTGCAAAATAAAGATTATTGACATGTGAAGTTAATGCAGAAAAGAAAAAAAGGAAAAATGACAAAAAGCAATAACAACAGCAACGACAACAACAACAACAACAACAACAACAGCAAACAACGACACACAACACAACAACAACAACAATAGCAACAACAACAACAACAACAACAACAACAACAACAACAACAACAACATAGCTAAGAGTAACAATTGCATACTTAAAACATTGGGAAATATCTGAATGTTTTGAAAATATAAATAAATTAAATTTAAAAAGTAATTAAATAAATAAAAAAATTAAACTTGAAAAGGAAAATTACACAATAAAAACAATACATGAAAAAATTCTAATATAAAATTAATTTGAAAATTTAAAGCAACGCACAATAAAATAAAATAAAAAGTAAAGAATAAAGAAAAATCATGGTTAAAAAGAATTGATATTTTAGATTAAGGAAAAGGAATGATTCAAATTAAAAGCAGAGAATAACAAATAAATATAATAATATAAATATAACAAAGTATTAAAATATAAAAAAAAATCATGAAAATTGTAATAAATGAATATGACGATAATGTTTAACAAGATACGAAGAAGAATCTTAGAGAGTAAATCATTTTACAATAACAAAGAACTAGAGAGAGGGAGAGGAACAGAGGAGGAGAGAGAGCGAGAGAGAGAGACGAGAGCAGAGAGAGAGATAGAGAGAGAGAGAGAAGAGAGAAGAGAGGAAATAAAATAAAGAAAGAAGTCTTAAGCGATTAAAATATTTATATTATATAGTGTAAAAAAATTTATACAAAATAATATCAAAGTATCAAAAATCATAAAAATATTAAAAATAGAATAAAAATATAATAAACATGAAAAAAACAAATAATGATAAAAGAAACATGTTTGAATTTCAGCAAGAATATATTATTAAAAAAGAGGAAAAGAGATAATAATGCAAATATCTAAAGAGATTAGAATAGGACGTAGTCATGTATGTGTATGTAAAATAATTCATACATGAAGTATGTGTTGTAAAGATTGTGTATGTGAAATTAGAGTATAAACTTTAGATAAAAGGTTCCTTGAAAGCATTTGTTTGAAGATTAATGCTATAAAATGACGACCAAACATATACTATAAAGTAATATGTAATCTTAAGCACGATATCCACTTCACTATAATATTATACTCCTATACTATACCCCACCTATATATATAATATATATTATAAAAATTAAACAATATTATCAACAATATAACTATATAATATACAACAAATAGCATCAACATATATAATAAAAATTATATATAAATAAAACATATACTACAAAGTAAAGTAAAGATATATAATAATTAAATAATAATAAGAGAAAAACAAAAATGTAAAAACAAAAACCATACCAACGTTCACAGAAAACAAAACGACCAACACACCGAGAATGAAAAATCAACAATACGTTTGAGGTTGGGTACTAGCATGTAATAAACAGAAGACATAATTTAAATGTCAAGAAAGAAAATTTGAAATGGAAAAAATATGAATTTCGTCCATAATAATATTAATAATAATAATATAATATAAATATAATTAAATATATAAATAAAAAAATATTATATAAGAATAAAATATCAAAATATATATAAAATAATGTAAAATATAAGACTATACAAATAATCCTAATAAATATAATAATAATATATATATAAAAATATACTAATACTAAATAAATATATATCTAATATAAAATAAATATAATTATATAATTTACTATATAGTAAATGTAGAACAAACGAGATGAGAAGATCTCTATTACAATTATATCAAATATGAATTAAAAAATCCAATCACCTCTCTCGGGTATCATATAATTAAATAAAGTGTATAGGTGTTATAGAAAAATGTTCAAATACTAATTTCCTTAATTAATATGCTAATTTTTACATATACTCCACCAGATTCCATAAAGATAATTTTTATTTGTAATAAATACATATTAAGATTTTGTCATTGACAATTCGATCACATTTTCGTGAGTAATCAAATTTAAAATATTAATATTTATTGAATAGACTTGTTCTGCCCAAAGGGCTGAAACGGTATAAAGTTGATACGATGTATTGGGTAGTAATTTTGATCGCCAATTCTCTCTTAATTTATTCTTTATATATATTACACTCTGTGATCAATATACTACGTATTACAAAATCTGACAACTTACAAAAGATTCTTTTATTATAAGACATTAAAATTATAACGAAGTTTAAACACCTTTAATTTTTTACAAAATAATATTTTAGCTTTGGAACGCCCTGACACGACCTTTCGGCATTGATCTGAGCTGCCTAACTAACTTCTTCCCTCGTTTTGGCATCATATATCGCCGGTCAGGGAAAAGACTCTTATTGGTTGACTTAAGATTTTTAACTAATACCCTGAAATTGAATCATTTTTAACGGTAATGAAGTTGACCTTTCAAACAATATATTATTTTACGTAACATAATATACACCCTAAAACAGTCAATGTCATTCAAAACATAATATAAGCTTTACAATTACAATAAAGATTATAATAGCATTAATTTTTAATATACGTATATAACTTTAGTACAGTGGTGCCACAACCTTTAGACCTAAATCTTAGCGCCCCTAGCCCAAAACACGTCTCAAAACTTCTCAAAGAATTTTTGGAGCGCAGCCAACACATAGGATGACGACTCTAATATCAGTCAACTTTTATTTTTTTATCAACTATCACCCCAAGTATTTTAATTACACCATAGTAACATATAAACAATATTATATATATTACATACCTACCTAATATATATATATACATCATATACTTGAGTTATTATAACTACTAAATTATATACTATTATATACTCTATACTAATATATCTGATGCCTACATTAGCACGGACAGGGCCGCTTTCACTAAGGAGGGGACAAGATACAAATACACTAAAACAGAATGAAAGAAAACAACGAAAGCTAAACATTACACACACAAGCTCCCTTGTCCTAATGCAATTCCCCTCAGGTGGGGCGACGCTAGCTACACGAAGACTTACAGAGAGAAGATTGAATACTTGCTGGAAAAATGAATGAGGGCATTAGTATCACAACAAACAAAACAAATGTGGCACTGGAAAGAATAGATTAGACCTACCGACAATGAGTAAAAAACCTAATTGACCTATACCCTATTCACTATACAATATGTAACATGTGAGAGTTATAAGAGCACTCTCTCGTTTTAACCGTTGAGGTCGACGCAAGTGGTATGAGGAATGTGGGTAGATCAATTGTCTCGGCCCAATATAGCGATTGTAATTACAACTTATATAACAAGAAGATTTAGGGTACACCAATATCATAATCGTCAAGAAGAAAGTTAGGGTCAAGGGAATTAAGAAAGTATTGGACAGTTTATAATGAGTTCAATCAAATTTAAAGGACTTCATAACCTCAACAATATCCAAAAGGGGGGTGGAACCAGGATCCCCACCCAAACACCTTCTACAATTAATTCAATAACAGAGGACGAACACAGAACTCTTAATATAACTGAGAGTTAACTATAAGAGCAAGAAAGAATAAAATTTCAATGCAATACTGAAACAGAATTCTCTAGATTCATAAAGAGAACTATAATATTAGCAATTACCGACTTTGATATGAAAGTCTCCCAAGCATTCACTATTTAATGTATCACACCATCCAAATGCCCATATCTTATGTAAGTTTTACAGGTGAGTACAATTAGAAGCCGTCGACCCAGGGTACAGCAATGGTTTCTTGAGGTGTTTCAGAGTTAGCGGAGATATGAAAGAACATTTGAGTCTTCTAAAAGAAGTTGAAATATTATCACAAGAATAGCCGCGTTAGCACCCACTGAGAAATTTCTGATTACAATTCTGCAAGATTATTGAAATTTGAAAACTGTAGACGATGCAACTTTAAGACTAGCACTAAACAAGGGAAGGACACATTGGACATATTAGTAGAGAATTAGAGATGCCTCTGCTCAGCAGCACCTAATGAGTCGAACACAAAGGTATAGAAGTCTAACGCCTACAGCAGACAATCGCGTTAAACGAAAAGTACGGAATACAAGATGGAGATACAAACCACAGAACCATGAGGAACCAACCACCCCCATTAACAAGAAAGGCAGGAAAGAGGTTGCTCCATCAACAAGAGTTGAAATGGAACGATCTGAAAGAATACTAGACAGAGTAAGCAAAGCGATGGAGAACCAAAGAGGTAGCTGAAGCTAGCGATGGTCGTGTCATAAATCCCAGTCAGAAGCTTGATATGTCAGCGGTACCTACACAAAGACTCCCCATAGTCCTAAGGGCAGAAGACCATCAGAATCATATATCTATATATATTATATATTATATATATATATCTATACTATAATTTTATACTATATCAATTATATATTATTAGTCAAATACTTATATATATATATATTAATATAATAAATAATATAATAATTTCTTAAACTTTTTAATTTTTAAATAAACAGTGAATAATCTGCATACGCGAGTCGCGAGCCACATTCGACAACGGTAACCGCCGAGGCAACAATGTTGCCCGCAGGGCTACGGGTGGGCACCACTGCTTTCTGAACAATATTGGCTGATTTCCGGTTGATCAAGATTACCCAGCCCAAAAATACTAACAAAAAAATACATTTTTTCTTTTTTAAAATTTTAAAGTAGGCAAAAATATTCCGCTAGATTATTTCATTTTTTACTGATAACTCAATTGTTTTTTTTTTTTTTTTCTTTTTTTTTTTTGTTTAAACGCCTCGGTCTTCCTGCTATAGACCTTGCACCTACCCGAATCGAACGTCATAGTCAGATGTCTGATATTGGGACAGGCAAGCTAACTTCACTCCCCCCTTCATCAACATAGGTAATATCTATAGTAACGAAATTTTATTACTTTTTCGTATCTAAAAACTATTAGTAATAATCTTTTATAATTAGCATATTTATATTAATTCGAACAATAATATAATAAATTATCGGACACATCCAACATCATAAAAATATATTTGATCA
>JABUQX010008712.1:0-37500 GCA_015478945.1 Trachelipus rathkii
AAAGAGAAAAGTTATGTTAATTATGGTGTGTAAAGGAAAATACGCCTCTCCTCCTGTAGTAACTTCTTTTTTATTTTACAGATTTGACTTTATGTTGTTAATAGTTTGAGTAATTTGACATGATTGTCTATCATGGTCTTTGCAGAGAATCGCGTAGATTTAATTTATCTGGTTCATGTTTCTAGAGATTATGCTCTGTTGTAGATTGACAGAGATGGGCAGAGACACTTCAACATAACGACCAGACTGGCGGAATAATATATGTCATACGAAGCTAAGTTAGTCTTATGCCAGGGATATTATATCAGTAGAGTCAGCGCATATGAATCAGGCTTTTCTTAAATTAATCTCAGAATAGAGATAATAGAGGTTAAATATACTTATTGCATACTAGAGCACGTCAATTAGTACGAAGGTAATGTTAAAATTATTTGTCTGGTGTTCTCAGACTACATATGTGTTGTGATATGTAGGGAGGCTACACGGTGAAGAGTAACGTCTGTACGTGTTTTTTTTGGTGTGTATAGAGAAAGATGTTCTTACACATCGAAAAATTTTACACCATGTGACTAGGGTATAATACGGAAAAGATAAACCTTCTATTATTATTTTAATTCTAGAGAAAATCACCATAAACTTTTTCAACAATTTTGATTAGGAGAAGTACTATTTTGAGTTGCCAATACATTTAATAATTGATTCACAACTATTTCTATTTCTTCTTGTAGTCACAACAAGTAATAATATACATAGTTGCTCGAATTTTAAAGAATGCCTGTCGAGGCGATGATCACTTAGCTTTGATGAACAAATACAATATCTGTGTTTAATTTGAAATCACCAAAGGAGCAAATATTTTAAGATGGTGAGATAACTGTGATACGCTTCTGCTAATTCCAAAATTCAATCTTGTGCCATTTCAATATTTCATTACATATTTCGTTATTTTTTGTGACCACATTGGTAATGACTAATAATTTCACCACAAGATAAAATGAGAATACTGATTCGCAATGAAAATTGTAAGAACATCAATTATTTATTCTTATAAAATATATTTATCCGAATAGAGTATGAAAACATTGCATATAGCGATTATTTTAAGTTGCTAACAAGGGTTTGCATCAAGATATATCTCTGCTATCGGTTCCGACTTTGCATCAAATAATGGTTATAAGATAATAAAGTAAAGGATTTTACGCACTTCACCGTCTTGTTCGCCACACTTACAAGACATGTGAGCCCGGAACTTCGGGGGAAACGCTAAATGTTATACACACACCATCCATATTCCCTCACTCGTAAGTAGAGATATATTGAATACATTGATACTCACTCTATAGTTGTAAGCGTAAAGTTGGATTAGGTTGTTATAAGTATTTTCTCGATACCCACATATATTAATGTAACCAATAACCAAATCGTACCTTATATAACAGACCTGAAGCGTGTGTTTTTCCTTAATTACAATTTTATTAAAATAAAAACTGTCTCTCTAGTATACAAGAGACACCTTAGGCGTGTGGATTGTTTTTCTTATGGTGCCCTATTTTACATAAAATAGTTTATTAATATATATTTAATCAATTTTAAAATAAAAATTAAAATAATAATATATAATTAAAAATAAAATTATAATAAAATAAATAAAATAGAAAATAAAATAATAAGTATAATAAATATAATAATATAGTTAAAAAGAGACAGAGTAATAAAGATATTGAGTTAAAGCAGTAAAACATGAGTTAAAATAGCAAGTAAAAACAGTAAAACAATATAAGTCACGTAACTTATAAAATCGCCTTTGGTGCTAGGTAACACTTCCTATTGATTTTCCTGATTTATACTATGTATTTAAGTGTATATTGTAAATGTTTAAATAAATATTATATATGAGTTTAAAGCAGTAACACATAATTATATATAATTGAGTTAAAGCTAGATAAAAATACATGAGTTTAATAATGCAGTTAAAGCAGTAAAATAACATAAAGTCAAACTAATCTCTTATTGATGCTAGGTAACACCTCTATTGATTTACTGATTTACTGTTTTAGGTATGTAATGTTAATATATAAATAATATGTAAAGCGTAAAACATATGAGTTAAAGCAGTAAAAATTAGTAAAGCATGTAAAGATAAAACAAAGCCTACTCACTATTATTCACTTTGTGTAGTAATACACCTCTAATTAGATTTCTGATTTACTGTCTATTATAAGGTATGTAAAGTAATATTGTTATGTTAATAATTTCGTTAACTCAATATATAGTATAGTATAAATAAATGATGATCATAGTATATTTATATTGAATAAAAGAATTTTTATGATTAGTTTACATTTGGAGTAATAATTAAATATATTTTCGTATCGCGACGTGACATACCTAATAGTAGCTGGGGGGGGTGAAGGGGTGGGAGCGAACATCAGTGGAAAGAAGCAGAAGAAGGGGTATTAGGAGGGAGAAGATAGGGTGAATGGGCGGAAGGTGAAGAAAGGGGAGAGTGGGCGCGAGGGGCCTTACCGCGCGGCGCTGTGTTGTGATGAGGAGGGGGGGGGGGGGGGGGTTGAGGAAGAGCGTGGGGGTCGCAGGGTCGGGAGGGAAGGGAGGGACAGATCCGATGGGCCAGAGCCTTGCTCGGCTGTCCCGACGGCGGCGAAGCGCACTGCGCGAGGCCAGTCCGACCCAAGTACTGCCGCCGCTCAAGTTGACGGCCCTCCCTCGTAATGGGCTCGGCTTCGCGGAACTTGGGCGTCATCTCCATCTCCGCCGTCGATGACCACCCGAAAACAGATTTTGCGTTCACTGTTCACAAAAAGTGTAACTTCTTTTTTACGAATCTCATACCTAAGTTGTAGTTCGCTCCTCTATAACTGACTCAAAGTCTGCTACTTAGATTAATAAATCCTCTCACTTGTAACAGATAGCCTACTCTAAGCAACTTGTAATAATACAATCGATTCTCATACCTTAATAACTAAGGCGTTGGGACTACGCACATATTATGCGCCATACTATACTGGGCTCATGTGTAGAGAGCATAGAAATTTAGTAGTCTTTTGAAAAGATCTACAAGTAGCCAGCAATATAACACAACCATTTGAGGTGACTTACTAAAATTCGTCTGGCACCTTTCACATAGTTAGTTGCATTCTGCATGTGGCTTACTCGTTGGCTCCATCATTATTTCGACAAGACTTGGCAATGCTCAATCTGAACCGCAATATGGCACATCTGTCGAGTTATTGAGTACCGACAAAGTCGATAGAAAACTCAGGGGAAATGGAGCACAGAAGAATCTTCTCCACACACTTTCACCAGTTGAGCGATATCTCGCTGAGCAACGTAGCTGCACGCATACAGTGGCTACGTTTAAAATGCTCACTCAGAAATCCAAAAATAGAACGTCTCAGAGATCAGAGAAAGATGGTGAGCTAACTAGCAATGTGTGCGTAATCACTAGATACATCATTGTCGACGTGATTTAGTGGAGCACTCCTATATATAGGCAAAGGGTAGGCTATCCATACATATATTTCAAATAGTGTTGTGGAGTGGTCACCTAAATCAAATCAGTAACCGATCGATAGTCATAATAATAGACGATACATTTGGTTTCTGTGCAATAAGATTAATTGACACCGCATATATGAGTTTGCAGACGTTTCTTTGAAAAAATCAAAAAGGAACCATGTGTATTTTTCAAATCGTACGCACACAATTGTCTATAGAATGTTAAACTTTTAATTTTTTGTTGAAATAGACCGTCATCACTTATTCTCATAGTTAATAGATACTTAACTTAATAATAGTGATTCTATAAAAATATATATATACACTAATTCATTATTATATATGTAGCCATAATATAAATTTTTATTATGTATTTATTATAATTCAATCGTAAGATTAAAATACTAAATATATGAGGTCTTCGCACCTGAGCAAAAAATATTAACCCTTTAAGAGGGTTGTTTCTTTACTACAGGAGAAACTATAGCGCCTGTCTTCCTTGTGGGAGTTGTTGGAGCCAATAAGATAACGGATCGGTTCCTCTGTCCTCCTGAAGTTGAAAATAGTTTGGTAGTATTTGGTCAAGGACCATGGCCAAGAGAGGAGGAGTATGAATTCATTACTATATAAGTGTAAAACATCTTGATTGGATTGGAACGCACAGAATAAATATAAGCTAAGGTGTTTGGTGGGCGCTCTAAAATTTTTGCCCCCTGGAAGACTACCGCCAAAACATGGGGGTGTTTTGGCGAACTTGAAATACTTATATTTTCGTAAGAGAGTTCTAGACTTCAGAATATTACAAGGATGGATATAGTCCAAAATATAGGGTGGGCCAATAAATTGACGCTACATTATTGAGATATATAACGACTACATATAAGTGAGTTAATTTACTAGTTATAATATAGTGTTATTGTTATACGTGTTGTATTATATAAATGTGTATATAAAATTAAGATGTCACATAAGTAAAATCTTATGTAAGGTTAGATGTGTAATAGTGTCATTAGTTAGAATGTATGTATATATAAGTTGTGTGATTAGTGTTGTGTGTAGATGTATGTGGTTGTTATAGTATGTGTTATTGTTGAGTGTATTAGTATGATAGTGGGTGTGTTATTAGTGTGGTGTGTGTTAGTGATGTATGTATGTTATATAGTGTGTTATTTAGTGTGTGTTGTGTGATTATGATATATTAGTGGTCACACGTAATACCGCAGAGTAGATGGAAAAATAGTTAGTCATATGAACAGATTCACAAACTAAGGTTAGCAGATACATATAATAACTATTACTATATTATATTACTGATACCTTCAATGTTATAGCACAAGAATTAACCTATAACCTAATATAATATAAGTAAAGCAAAGGTACACAGGTACATATATATATATATATATATATATATTTTAATTGCAACCATGCCATCTTCCTGCCATACACAACTTTGCGCACTCGTTAGCAACTTTCCTACTATCCTCTGCATCATCCGTTCCCTTCTCATCCCACACATATCCTCACCCTATAATATTTAAACTCAGACACTTGCTCGAGGTGGCTCACCATCTAACATAACTTCACATATATTATATCTAAATTATATAATATACTATACCTTATCTTGTCAAATTGAAGCTCATCTGGTGAATCTCACCCATATTTATTTAAGAAATTGGTCAATTTCAGTCACTCACTTTAATATACGTACTATTCAAAAGTGCACTAGTAAATTCTAATAATAGTAATATATATGATCACATAAACCTGAAATAATTACCAGGCCAAACATTCAATTATAAAAATAACTAGGGCTATGAAGTCACTCACTTAAATAAATAGGGTAGGGTATCAAATATGGATAGGCATAAATATTATAATAACGTCTTTCACTGTCTTCTTACACATTTAAAATCCTTCGCTTATATTATTCCTCGAAAGGAATGGGGAAGGTAAAGGGTGCGGTGAGGAGCATCGGTAAAAAGAAAAGCAGTAGGAAGAACATGAACCACAAGCTCGGAAAGAAAGCCCAGTCTACGCCCCCTCAGTAACCATTAATTAGTGGGGAACTCATCGGCAGTCAGAAAATCCCCCTAGAGGCTTCCCTGGGACCTCGCGGCGGACCCCATTCACTTGGTACAAATCGTCAATGTAGAGGGGTTTATCACTGTCTCCATTGGCCCATTGGGCCACAACCATAGCCCCTACAAAACCTCCGCCAGTTCAACTTCTCGTATCATGCCCCGCTTTATTCTCGCCCCGTTCTTCGCCTCAAACATTTCATCCCACATTTCTCCTCCTTCAGAACATAATCATCTCACCGACTCATCCACTTCTCTCTTCGGCTCATCCCACCGCCGGCTGCGGTTTCCCAACACACTCTCCACTATACATCCGCTACTACCAAAACGGCGGACGTATGCATTCATACATCCTTTCCACGTGACCAAACCATTACAACATACTTTCATTTATTCATCTCATTTACACCACCTTATAATTCAACACACAACAAAAATAACAACTCTGAAATAAAAGTTCAATGTTGCTCTCACATTATTAATTAATTCCTTCTGACCCTAGCGCATGCCCCTAAGATTGGTCCGATTCCCATGACACAAATTGAACTTTAGATCTATACTTCTTATATCCCAGACCAATAGCTCGCTACCGATACAATAACACAGGTACACATAACCCTCATGTAAGACTCTAAGCGCACTAGACTTTAAGCCCCTTTCATTCACGAAACAACGAATTTAATTGCACCAGCAAACCTTTTCCTGCCATTCACACATTTCCTAGTCTATCATCCTCTGAACATACATCCGGTTCACGTTCTTCATCCCAATCACATACCAACTAAATAATTTAACTCAGACACTTGCTCGCAGTTGCCTCAACACATCTAACATAACTTCACACCGATGAATGTCCTCACTCACAACCATAACCTTACTCTTATCTACGTTTCTTAACTTTCAAACCCTACCTTTATACATACGCCGCCTGTCCATAATCTCTCATTCAATCCTCTCAGATATATACTCCTATTCAGATTCCAGCCACACAGAACCAAATCATGGGCCGCATATAATACGGTAGCAGACAAAAAGGGCATCCCATCTCACTCATGGCTCCATGTGTCTCCATCATTCTAACACATTTAATCCTGCATCACCACCGTACTCGAATTTCTTATCATAACCCCCATCCATATTACAAATTGAATAAACAAAGGAGACATAACACAAGCCCTGTCTCACTAACCGTTCTATTAATCCTAAACCAATCGCCATTGACACCATTTATTCTTATGCACGCTCGCTTCACTATCGCATACATACTTTTGATTATTCCATTCAGAAGCCAACACCAACCAGAACATATAAGATCCCCTCAAATAGCCTGGCCATAAAGTTTCCCTAATTAACTCTAATCATACGCCTGGTTTGGCAAATTATAAACCTAAAATATAAGTTTATTCGTTCCTCCCTCATTTTCTCAATCATATTTTTTCAATAATATTATAGTATATATATATATATATATAGTATATATAGTATTATATATATATATATATATATATATTATATAATATAATATAGTTTATTATATATATATATAATACTATATATATAAGTATATATATATATATTATATATATATAATATATCAGTATCATATATATAGTAATTATATGTATGGTGCTTTCGTAACTGAGTATGGCTGTGGGGAGAGTATGGAAGGAACACTTTAAAAATCTGCATAGCATTGGCATTAATGAAGAGGTGATAATGAATGTGTGTGGGTTTGATGGTTCAAGAACAAATAGGTATTTTGGGGGTAAGGTAATTAGTAAAGAGGAGGTAATGGGTAGAGTGAGAAAGTTAAAGTATGGTAAATTTTCAGGTATAGATGTAATTACTGGTGAAATGTCAAGGATGGAAGCGTAGATTGCCAATTGAATGGAAATTTGGAAGTTGTGTGTAACAAAGCGTTTTATGAGGAGATTTAGTTCCTAGGGATTGGAGGAGAGCAGTATAGTATACCCTTATATAGGGATAAGGGATATAAGGGGAACTGTAGGAACTATAGGGGAATTAGTTTGAGTATTGTAGGGAAAATA
This sequence comes from Trachelipus rathkii, assembly GCA_015478945.1. NCBI lineage: Eukaryota > Metazoa > Arthropoda > Malacostraca > Isopoda > Trachelipodidae > Trachelipus > Trachelipus rathkii. The sequence goes on from JABUQX010008712.1 coordinate 7,649, forward strand.
TATGCTGCTGGTATTTTATTTGAAAGAGTTTGTTGAGTGACTGAGGGACTGATAGGCGAAGAAAAAGTGCATTTAGAAGTTTTAGATGGTATGTAGATAAATTTTTTATATTGAAACAAATGATAGAGAAATTGAGAGTGAAGAAGAATAAATTATATTTAATTTTATGGACTTGCAACAGGCGTATGACAGGATTAATAGTGCCAGGTATTATTGATATATGGTATTGGTGATAGAATTTGGAATGGAATTATAAGCATGTATGACGATAGTGATGTGTGTGTGTAATAATAAATAGAGTTGAATGTGATTGGTTTAATATTAATAGCGTGGTGATGCAGGGATGTGTTATTATGTCTCCTTGGTTACTTAATTCATTTATGGATGAGTTTTTAAAGAATTAGAGGAAGGAGTGGCAGGGAAGGGTGTTAAAATGATGAAGAATGGAGGGTGCCCTGCTCATTTGTGGCGAATCTGTGAAGAGAGTTAGAGAGGATTAGTAGTGGAATTTGCCAAGGTGGGTAAAAGGAGGGGTTTGAAAGTAAATGTATTTAAGAGTAAGGTTATGGTAGTGAGTGAGTAGTGTCCCCGTTATGAAGTCATGTTAGATGGTGAGCAACTGGAACAAGTATCTAATCTTAAATATTTATGATATATGTTGGATGAAAAGGGAACTGATGATGCAGAGTGTTGTAGGAAGTTGTGAATGAGAGGAAGGTGGCTGGTGCAGTTAAATCCTTGGTGGATGTGTAAGGATTATCTTGAGTGCGCTACGGTTTTGTATGATGGTAATGATTGTTACCTCTAGGTAATGTTTATAGTAGTGAGACATGGTGCTGGAAGTAAGAGGTATAGATCTAAAAGTACAAATGTGTCGAGAACTATGGACAAATACTTGAGGGGCCTTTTAGGTGCGGGAAGAATTGATAAAATGAGGAATGAACACATTAGGGAGTTGTGTGGCGTGAAGAAAGGCGTAAAATGGAAATTAAACGAGAGAGAGCACATTGAGATGGTTTGGTCATATGGAAAGGATGGATGATAGTCGGTTGGTTAAGTAGATGTATAGTGGTGAGTTTCCTGGGAATCAGTTTCTATGAGACCAAAGGAAAAGGGAATTGAGTCTGTAAAGGAGTGCTTGAAGGAGAGGAATGTGAATTTGACAGAAGCGAGAATAAACGTGCATAATAGGAGTGAATGTCAGAGATTTTGTGAGGGGTATGGTTGTGGGCCTTTCCCAGGGAAAGAACCACAGTGAGGGTTCGTCGCTGTCTCGTGAAACCCTAGGGTGGCGGTTTTTCTGAACTGCGACGAATTCTCACCTAAGGGTAGGAAGGGGACGGTGTTTCCGGTGTATACGACGCACCTCACCGCCAATCTGGGGAAGAATATATATATATATATATAGTATTATACTAATATTTAAATATATAATATATATATATATATTATATATATATATATATAATATATATATATATATATTATATATATATATATTATCTATATATATATATATTTATATATATATAATATATAATATATATATTATATATTATATATATATATAGTATATATATATATATTATAATATTATATATATATATATATATATATATATATATATATAATAATATATATATATTTATATATATTATATATATCCATATATATACACATGATTAAAGTATAGCACACACCCCACTTCTAGATAACACCTTACAGACATTCCTACTACTCTCATATTCCTGTGTGCGGGGGAGAAAGAATTTCCCACATCGGTATGTCATGCGGCGTAGAAGTCGAAACTAAAGGGGCGGGTTGGTAAGTTGGTTGGCTGCCCTACTACCATCTATTTTTTGCCAGAATGCTAATGCCAAGGCCTCGGAAAAGAAAGGTCGTGATCAGCACGTAAACGACCTTCTAGACTTTCGGCGAAATTGTATGACATCGTAAATGGGTACATGGAGGTCAGAGGATAAAATGTTGAGGAGAAGAGGAAGAGAGGTGATGGATGTATTTAGAAAGGCCCAATTTGTTTTGCTCGCTGTGACTGAAACAATGATTGAAAGGAAAAGGTGAAATTAAGGGGTGTGGATGTGAAATGTGTGCGTGCTGGTGGGGAAGAAAATGAGAGAGGAAGAGAAGGAGTTGCAATTGTTTTGAATTGAAAGTGACCTGTGGTAAATGAAGCCTATGGTAGACTTTGAATTTGTGAGTCTAGAATTCTAATGGTTAAATTTAAGTTGAAAAGGTCAGATATGTGTGGTTGTGACGTATGGTCCATCTGAGGAGAAACGTTGAAGAGAGTACGATTTTTTTGGGATAATTTGAATGATGTTTTGGATGGGGTGAGTAGGGAATTTAGTTCATAGTTTTTTGGGGGACCTGAAATGGTTGGATAGGTGATCAAAAAAGGGATGGTATAACAGGCGGTTTTGGGGTGGCGGGAGAAAATGAGAATGGTAGGAAGGTGATTGATTTCTGTGAAGAGAGAGGTTATGTGTGTAAGTACTACTTTCTTTAACACAAGAGTATCCATAAGTATTACTAGAGTTGGTGTAGGTAGAGAATGGTATCGAAGTGAAAAAAGTATGATTGATTAGTGTTGGTGAAAGAAGGAGATGTTGAAGTATGTGTTGGATGTTTAAATTAAGTTAGGGGTTTAGGAATGGGATTTATCGGATCATTATGTTGTTCTTGGTAAAATTAAGTTAGTGGGGGCTGGATGGAGAGAAAGGTGATACGAAAGGAAGTAGGTTAAATAAGAGTGAGAAGTTAAGTGTTGCACAGATAATAAGGAATAAGTATGTAAGAGCGCTCGCTAGTTAAACGGTTGAATGTGAACAAGTTGATACTGAGCAAATCTGGGGGCAATGAAGGAAGCAATTGTAGTAGTGCAAAGGAAGTGTGTGGGTGTGCTAAAGTAGAAGTAAGAATTTAACAGCGAATGGGTGGAATGAAGAGGTGATGAAAGCAAGGTTTAAAGGTAAAAAAGCCGTGGTTGAAATGTACTGAAAAGCAATGATGAAGATTCAAAAGAAAGATGCTTTAAATTATTAAAGGAGGAAAAAAGAAATACTAAAGGTGTATACGTAGGAGATAAACAAGAGGTAAATATGAACAGTTTGGAAGGAGGATGAATGAGGAAATACAAGGGAATAAGGAAGCTCTTCTGGAAGGAAGCGCGAAAAGGGTTAGAAATGAGAATAAGGGAAATCTGCTTAAAATAATGAAAAGGGATGGGCTTTTGTAACTGCATGAAATGGATGTGAAGGGGAGTGGTGGAAAAGAACACTTCGAAAATCTGGCACAATATTAACAGTAATGGAATGAGGTGTTAGTGAATGTGTGCGGTTTTGATGGTGCAAGAAAGAATAGGTATTTTGGGGATAGGTTATTAGTAAGGAGGAGGTAATGGGTAGAGTTAGAGAAGTTGAAGAATGGTAAATCTGCAGGTATAATGAAAATTACTTAGTGAATGTCAAGAGCGGAAGGCGAGAATGGTGCATTGCTTGGATTTGGAAGTTTGTGTAATAAAGCGTTTAATGGAGGGTAATAGTTCCAAGGGATTGGAGGAGAGCGGGAATAGTACCCTTTATAAGGGTAAGGGAGAAAAGGGGAAACTGTAGAAATTAATAGGGGAATAAGTTTATTGAGTGTTGTTGGGGAGATATTAGCTGGTATTTTGGTCGAAAAGAGTGCGTCGAGTGACTGAGGGACTGCTTGGTGAAGAACAAGGTGCGTTAGGAAGTGGGTAGAAGGATGTGGTTGGATCAATCTTTCCATTGAAAACAAAATGATTGAAGAAAATGAGGGAGAACGAAGACAATAAATTGTATTTAGGTTTATGAATTTGCACAGGCGTATGATAGGATGTTCATAGGGAAGCGTTATGGCAGGTGTTAGTGGATTTATGGTGTTGGTGGTAGGCTTCCTAATGGTAATAATAAAGTATGTATGACGATAGTGAAGCGTGTGGTAGAATAAAATGGTGTTAATGGTGATTGGTTTAGGATAAATAGCGGAGTTGAGGCAGGGATTGGTTATGTCTCCTTGGTTATTCAATTTGGTATTATGGAATGGGGTTATGAAGAATTTGAGGTGGGATTGAGGAAATGGTTGTCTAGAGATGGTGGAGAATGAGTTGAGTGAGGGGCCTACCTATTATATGCGATGATTTGGTTTTGTGTGGCGATCTGAAGAGAGTTTTGAGAGGAATTGATAGAGAGATTTGGCAGGGTGGTGTGGGAAAGGAGTGGGGCTTGAAAGTAACCGTGGATAAGAGTAAGGTTTATGGTTTGTGAGTGAGGACACTCCTCAGTGTGAAGTAATGGTTAGATTGGTGAGCAGCTAGAATCAAGTGTCTGAGTTTACTATTTAGAGGTATTGTTGGATGAGAAGGGAACGGACGAAGCAGAGTGTAAGTAGGAAAGTTGTGAATGGCAGGAAGGTGGCTGGTGGCAATTAAAATCGTTGGTGAACTGCAAAGGGGAATAATTCTTGGTGGATGTAAAGGGTCTTACATGAGGGTATGTTGTTACCCTGTGTTATGTATGGTAGTGAGACTATGGTCTGGAATAAGAAGATATGGATCTTCAGTTTCAATGTGTCAGATGGACACATCTTAGGGGTGTGCTAAGGTGTGGAGAAGAATTGATAAAGAGAGGAATGAACGTATTAGAGAGTGGTGTGGTGTGAAGAAAGGGGTAAATGAGAGAATAAATGCAAGTATGTTGAGATGGTTTTGGTGCCAGTGGAAGGAATGAATTGATAGTAGGTTTTGGGTTAGGATGTTTAGTGGTGAAGTGTGTTAGGGAACCGACCGGCTGGGAGACCGAAGAGAAAGTGATGTGAGTCGGTGAACCGAATGTTGAAAGGAGAGAAAATCCGTGAGTTTTTGGCAGAGGCGAGAATAAAGGTGCATGAATGGAGAAAATGGCGGGGTTTTGTATGGGGGCATGGTTTGTGGCCCACCTGGGCCAGGATGAACCCTTACATTGACGATTTAACTCATAGTGAGGTCCTCGCGGTCCCATGATTGCTTCATAAGGGTGGGATTTTCTGTCTGTGACGAGTCGTTCTCACTAATTTAATCTGGTACAATGAGGCGGCGGTAAAGGCTGGGCTATTCTATTTTCCGACGTTTGTCAGGTTCCTCCCTACTGGCTTTTTCTTTCCGATGCTTGTACAGCACCTAACCCCCAATCTTGGGGCAAAGAGGAAGGTGGAAAAAGAAAGAAAGATATATATATATTTATATATATATATATATATTATATAGATATATAATATATATATATATATTTTAATATATTAATTAATATATATATTATTATTTATATATAATATATATATATATTATATATATTATCTATATATATATATATATATATATATAATAAGAAATAAAGATATAGTTATGTAATGAGCGCTCGCTAGTAAAACGTTTGAATGTGAACAAGTTGATACTGAGCAAATCTGGGGGCAAATGAAGGAAGCATTGTTAGCAGTGCAAAAGAGAAGTATGTGGAAGTGCTAAAGTAGAAAGTAAGATGTTAACAGCGAATGGTGGATTGAAGAGGTGATGTGAAAGCGGTTAAGGGTAAAAAAAGAAGCGTGGTTTGAATGTACTAAAAAGCAATGAATGTATATTCAAAAGAAAGATCTTGGAATATATAAGGAGAAAAAAGAAATACTAAAAAGGTGTATACGTAGGAGAGAAAACAAGAGGTAATTGAACAGTTTGGAAGGAGGATGAATGAGGAGCATACAAGGGGAAATAGGACTCTTCTGAGAAGGAAGCCCGCGACGGTTAGAATGAAATAAGGGGATCTGCTTAGAATACATGAATAGGGATGGTGCTTTTGTAACTGAATAAAATGGATGTGACGGGAGTGTGGAAAGAACACTTCGAAATCTGCAACAATAATTAACAGTATGATGGGTGTTAAGTGAAATGGTGTGCGGTTTTGATGGTTGCAAGAAGGAATAGGGTATTTTGAGGGGATGAGGTTATTAGTAAAAGGAGGAGGTAATGGGTAGGGGTGAGAAAGTTGAGAAGAATGTAAATCTCAGTAATGATGAAATACTAGTGAAAATGATCAAGAGCGGGAGGCGAGATGGTGATTGATTGGATTGGAAGTACTTGTGTAATAAAGCGTTTATAGAGGGTAATAAGTTCCAAGGGATTGGAGGAGAGCGGTATAGTACCCTTGTATAAAGGGTAAGGAAGAAAAGGGGAACTGTAGAAATATAGGGGAAATAAGTTTATTGAGTGTTGTGTTAAAGGGAAGGTATATGCTGGTATTTTGTCAAAAGAGTACGTCGAGTGACTGAGGGACTTGTTGGTGAGAGAAACAAAGTGCGTTTAAGAATGGTATACCTGTATAAATCAAATGTATAGATTGGCACATATGATTGACAAAATAATTTAGAAGAAGAATAATTGTGTTCTTAGGTTTTATGGATTTGCAACAGGCGTATGATAGAGTTAATAGGGAAGCGTTATGGCAGGTGTAAGTTGATATATGGTTTGGTGGTAGGCTTTCTGAAATGGATCAAAATAATTTATGACGATAGAGAAGCGTGTTTAAAATATTTGGGTCAAAGGTGATTGGTTTAGGATTAATCAGCGTGGAGTATAAAGACAGGGTTGTGTGTATGTCTCTCTTGGTTTATTCATTTGTTATGGATGGGTTCAGAAAACAATTTGAATGAGGATCGAGAGAAGATGAGTGGAGCAATCGGTGGATGAGATGAAGGAGTTGAAGATGGATGGAGGATGCGATAACTATATATGCGGATGATTTGGTTTCGTGAGGCGAATCTGAAGAGCGTTTGAGAGGATTGATAGAGAGATTTGGCAGGGTGATTTAAAAGGAGGGGGCTTGAAAGTAAACGTGGATAGAGGTACAGGATTAATGGTTGTGAGGTGAGGAGCACTCCTCAGTGTCGAAGTTTATGTTTGATGGTGAGCAGCTAGAACAAGTGGTCTGAGTTTAAATATTTTGGGTATATGTTGGATGGGAAGGGGAACGGACGAATGCAGGTGTAGTAGGATAATTGTGGAATGGCAGGAGGTGGCCTGGTGCAATTAACATGTTGTGAAATGAAAGGGACTGAAAGTCTTGGTGTGCTAGGGTCTTACATGAGGGTAGTTGTTACCTGTGTTATTGTATAGGTAGTGAGACTATGGTCTGGAATAAGAAGTATAGGTCTAAAGTTCATTGTTCAAAGATGGACAATCTTGGGGTGTGTCTAGGTGTGAGAAAGAATTGATAAGAGAGGGAATGAACGAATTAGAGCAGTGGTATGGTGTGAAAGAAAGGGGTAAATGAGAGAATAAATGAACGTATGTTGAGATGTTTGTCATGTGGAAAGGATGAATGATAGTAAGGTTGGTAGCGGAATGTATAGTTGGTGAGTGGGGTTGGGAACCGACCGGGGATCGGGAGACCGAGAGAAAGTGGATTGAGTCGGTTAACGAATGTCTGAAGGAAGAGAAATGTGAGTTTTGGGCAAGAGAGGCGAGATTAAAGGTGCATGATAGGAGAGAATGGCGGGGTTTTGTATGGGGGGCATGGTTTGTGGCCCACCTGGGCCCAGGGGATGAACCCTACATTGACGAATTTACCATAAGGTGAGGGGTCCCCGTCGCGGTTCCCATGAATGCCTAGGGTGGATATTTCTGTCTGTGACGAGCTCTCACTAATTAATGGTACAGAGGGGGCGGTAAGGCCTGGGCTTTCCTTTTCGACGTTTGTCACTGTTCTCCTAGCTGCTTTTCCTTTTCCGAGCTGTACAGCACCCTTACCCCCATCTTGGGGCAAATGAGGGAAGGTGGAAGAAGAAAAAGAAAGAATTATATATATATTATTAATATGATATATAATATATATATATATATATATATATATATATATATTAATATATAATATATATATATAATATAATATATATATATATATATCATATATATATATATATATATATATATATATATATATATATATATATAATACACTGTAATAACTTTTGTTTAAATACAGCCATTGATGGTTAAGGCTCATAAATAAATTTTATAGTATAGGTAAATGTTTTGATAATAGGGAAAATAGAATAATAATATGAAATATTTCTCTTTTATATTTTGATGTTCTGAAAATATTCCTTTAACAATTTTTTATATTTTTGAATATTTTTCATTAAGGTGACATTTATCTTCTTGGTTGTACAAATGCTGGTAAATCTACTCTGTTCAATGCATTTTTGGGTTCTGATATGTGCAAAGTTCAGGCCTCAAGTTTGATTAGAAGAGCTACTGCGTCACCTTGGCCTGGGACTACACTGAATTTATTAAAGGTAATGTTTTTGGGTTGTCCTTTTTGTTCTGGTTGATATAGTGATAAATTAGTGTGCTTAATTTAAAGTTCAACGAGTGAATAAAAAAATTGATTGGCTATTGTTTTTTTTATTGTTTTTTTTTTAAATAATGGCACCACTCACGGACATTTAAAGTTCAACGTGTGAATAAAAAAATTGATTGGCTATCGTTTTTTTTTTTTAAAGAATGGCACCACTCACGGGCAGGGCCCTATTCAAGGAAGGGGCAAAAATTGATAATAAAAACATCTAAAGATATTTTAGACTTCTTTATTAGTCTTGGACTTCCCCTAATTCTGTTTCTTCTTCGAAACCTTTTCCTCTTCATCCATGACCATTGAAAAACCTGTATTTAATTAACAAACTGATCAGCAGAAGTTTCTTCAACCTCTTCCTCTTGATTGGCTATGTTATGCTCCGAAATTTAATGTTACTAATATATAGAGCATAGACTCTCAAACCTACTTCGTCTACCGCCCACTTTGAAAATCAATTATTTTTCAGCGCCCCCACAAATTTTTTTTTATTGTAACTATTATTTACTTAATAAATACAATATATATATCTTTATTATACCTATCTATATTTCTATATAGATATATTTATATATATATATATATATATATATTTATTATATATATATATATATATATTATATATATATATACTATATATATAATATATTATATATAATATATATGTTGGGGAAAGGATGAATGATAGCCGGTTGGTTTTTAAGCGGATGTATAGTGGAGAGTGTGTTTTGTGGGAACCCGACCGGCTGGGAGACCGAAGAGGAAATGGATTGAGTCGGTGAACGAAGTCTGAAGGAGAGAGGTGGTGAGTTTGGCAGAGGCGAGAATAAAAGTGCATGATAGGAAAGAGAATGGCCGGGTTTTGTATGGGGGCAGTGGTGTGCCCTCCTGGGCAGGGGATGAACGCCTTAATTGACGATTTAACATAGTGAGGGTCTCGGCGGTCCCAATGAGCTCTAGGGGTGAATTTTCCTGTCTGTGACGACTCTCAACTAACTAATGGTATCAGAGGGGGCGGTAAGGCTGGGTCCTTATTCTTTTCGATCCGTTTGTCATGTTCTCCTGACTGCTTTTCTTTTTGCCGATGCTTGTACGGACACTTTAACCACCCAATCTGGGGCAAAGAGGAAGGTGAAGAAAGAAAGGAAATATATATATGATATATATATATATATATATAATTATATATTATATATATATATATATAGTTATATTATAATTATATATATATATTTATATTAGTATATATAATATATATATAATATATACCGATTATATATTATTAATTATATATATTATATATATATACTATAATATATATATTTATATATATATATATTATATATATATTATATATATATATATATATTTTTGTTCTTTCTTTATTTCCCTTATATTTCCCAAGAAATGGGGAGTAAGGGTGCCGGTGAGCATCGGAAAAGAAAAAGCAGTAGAAGAACATGACATAGGGTCGAAAAGAACGCCCAGCTTACCGGCCCCCGTCATACGCATATTAGTGAGTTAACTCATCGCATGTCCAGAAATCCACCCTAAAGTCATGGTGACGGCGATGGTCACTCACTTGTATTTAGATCGTCAATGTAAAGGATTCAATCCCTTGGGGCCCAGGTGGGCCACAACCATACCTCACAATCCCCCGCCATTCTACTCTGTTATACACTTTCCTTCTCCGCTCTACCAACTCACTTTCTCTCTTCAAACATTCGTTTTGCATGACTCAATCCACTTTTTCTTGGTCTCCCGCCGGTCGGTCCTACACACTCGCCAACTATTACATCGCTTTAACCAGCCGACTTCATTCTCTTTCCATTTGAACCAAACCATTCTCACATAACTTTCATTTTTATCTCATCATTTACCCCTTTCTTCACAACACAACTAACTCTCTTAATAAGTTCATTCCTCAATTTATATAATTTCTTCTCACACCTAGCATGCCCTAAGATTGTCCATTCTGAACACATTGAAACTTTAGAAATCTATCCTTCTTTATTCCAGACCATAGTCTCACTACTATCAATAACACAGGTAACAACATACCCTCATGTAAGCTCCTAGACACTCACAAGACTTAGTCCCTTTCATTCAACAAAGATTTAATTGCATCAGCCACTTCTGCCATTCACAACTTTCTACTACACTCTGCATCGTCCGTTCCCTTCTTCATCCTTATATATATATATATATATATATTATATAATATATTATAAATATAATATGATATATATATATAATTTAGCTATTAAATCAAATTATAAAATATAGAAATAATATATATATTATATATATATATATATATATATATATATATATATATATATATATATATATATATATATTTTTTTTATTTTTTTTTTGCATGAGGGGAGTCACAGCATCCTCGAAGATGAAATTACCTCCAATTTTTAATGTGCGCCTTTTCTCTTTGCGTTCATTTCCTTCAACACAACTCATACCTCGCAGGCAACATATTACTAACCCACCATTTTATCCACTTTTATCAAAATCCACATATAATCACCCATCATTGTGTCGTGGTTTTGAGGCCACAAACAAATCTCAATAGTCGCGGGTCCTGGAAAGAAAACTAAAGAACAAAAACAAAAATAAATAAACACAATAAAACTCAGGAAAAAAAATCAAACACAAAACACACGAAGCAAGTACACTATTTTATTAAAACCACCACCACGGCAAGGTGAACCCCTACCACCAGGTAAACTCACCACTACAGTAAGGTCAACTTTACCGCAGACCCCTCTCACCCCAAGGTATACCGACACCGCTACCGATCCGGAAATATAATAAATATCGATGAATATTCAAATATTCACCGATATCCGAACAAAAACCTTAAATCTAGAATGAACGTAAGCCTAAATTATATTGCCTTAATACTAAAAATAATATGCAGTTCTCCGATGTACTCCTTCTTTTCTTTATTCTCCAACGTCTAACTTTAATACTCCTTTACTTTTCAGTTTCGTTTTCAACAATATTATACAATTCCTTCTCGATTCTCCACTATATAGTCTCCAATTCTACTCCTTTGCACATTATACTTATCCACACATTATTCAATAACAGTCTTTAAATCAGGTTTCTACAATTTCCACTTTCCTTTCAAACTAGTTAATTCTCTCCTCTTTCTATTCAACTTTCAATTTACTCAACTTCTCTCTTACTATCTCTTTAAGATTCCCTTTGTCAATACTTCTGCTTCTGAGTACTTGTGGATTTGTGGATTAGGCTCCAAAAAAAAACTGCGAAATAGATAAAAAAACATCGCATCAGAGCAATCAAAACAAAAAAAAATAATAATAATAATAATAATAATAATAATAAAGATAATAATAAGGATAATAATAATAATAATAATAATATAAAAATAATAAATAATAATAAGGATAATAATAATAATAATAATAATAATAATAATAATAATAATAATAATAATAATAATAATAATAATAAGGATAATAATAATAATAATAATAATAATAATAATAATTATAATAAATAAGAATTAATATATAATAAATAATAATAATATATAATATATAATAATATATAATAATAATAATAATATAAGTTAATAATAATAATAATAAATAATAATAATATATTAATAAAAGATTTATAACTCTTGTTTCATTTAACAATTAAATAATTAATGTAAAGCTATGAATTAAATTTGAAAATTACAATATAAAAAATATTTAAATGAGTATGAATGAAATATGAAAATAATAATAATATATCCACTTAGTAAAAAATAAAAATTCTCACACCGGCAAGGTGCTTACCTGGGTGGTTGGCCCAGTTTTTTTTTCTCTTTTCCACACAGAACAACTCAAGCGGAACCCTTCACTCTCGTTCACCAGAATCGAATCAAGAGAAATCAAACTAAGAAAATAAAGGAATGATACCAACAATTATACAACCAATCTAACCTTCATTAAATAAAAAAATTCATCAAAAACCAACATTTAGATTTACCTCATAAAATGGGAGTCAATCACTGGCTAAATGGCTTAAATCGAGCAACGACCCTCTGAACAAAAAGAACTTCTCAGACTTCTAGAAACAGCTTCTTGTGAAACCAGATTCAGACTGAAAATAACATTAACCCTTCAATCAATCATAAAAATAATAATAATAATAATAATAATGAAAAAATAACAATGATAATAAATAATAAATAATGATGATAATAATAATAAAAAATAATGTCATAATTACCTGTTATACGTAAATCGTCAGCACAGTGGAACGTCTACAATTGTTCTTCCTTTTTTTCACACTTATAAGGGGAAAAAAAATAAGAAAAAGTTCGAAAACTGTATAAAGTCTAAATTGTTCCCTTTTATTTAACAAAGTAAATACTTTCTAACTGGAAATATATGAATATCATAAATAAACATATAAAAAAATCACTCTTAATAAAAAAAACACTTATAAAAAAACAGTAACACTGCACTCCCAAGTATTCCTTGTTGGTGGACGTTCTAGAAGCAAAACCTAAAAAAAAGAAAAAAAACAGTAAATTATGAGACAATAAAAAAAATCCTATTCCTACACTACCACATCCCTCCCACCTAAGTTTGTCTCATAATTTGAACGCCACCAACTTCATTCACTCGCTCTTACATTCTACAATCCTTTTTTCATAATCCAATCATACTCTTCCACTCTGCCTCTACTCCTAGTACAAGGTCTCCTTGTACTTTCTACCTGGTCCCTGTTACTATTCTCACCCCCATCAACAATCACATCTTCAACTATATCATTTACACCTTCCAATCCAAGTAACTTCTCTGACATATTCGCAATCTCTTTATTAATCTCTCTTACTCGTGCATTCGCCTTTATTTCATTCACCACTTCATCCAATTCCACACAAAATTTACTTGCATCTTCCACTCTCATATTCACACTCCTATCCCTAACATCTCTTAATCCTGCTAACACACTTTCACTCTCATCCAATGGAAACTTACATAATGTATAGGTCTGATTCAAACTCTGCACACCATTTCCTCTATCCCACCAATCCCCGAAAAAATTAATCTCTCTCTCTTCATCCTCATCAATAATCCTTTTACTCCAATCAGTCTTTACTAACTTTAAAGACCTTTTCTCTTACCTTTCTTCTTCCTACGTTTTTCTATTAAAACCAATTCTTTCCCTTGTAACCACAAATCATTTACTCCTTCCACATTCTCATTCATTTCAGTATCATTCATCCAAAACTTATACACTGGGTGAGCCTTCAAATATCCAGGTGGCTCCCTCCACGGCCTCAACTGCATCTGATGCGCTCTAAACTCACTCACTCTACCATCTGTCTCATTCTCAAGCACATAACTAACTCCATTTGACATCACTCTTTTCACAATATAAGGCCCTTCAAACTTTTCCCTCATCTTATTTACATTCAAACGGCCCTTCTCAATCACCTCTTTCAAAACCTTATCCCCTACTTCAAAACTTGCAAACTTCAAACTCCCTTTTCTCCAAACATCCCTATCACTTTCAGGCAACCCTAACCTAGGTTTAACAAACTTCTCAAAATTCATCACATACATACATGGAGACATACCAGTAGCCCTATGCACAGTCATATTATATGCCCACAACACTTTTCCTATCCAATAATCCCATTCATTCTCTCGCTCACTCATCATTCGTAACATCTCACTCAACGTTCGTACTGTTCTTTCAGCCAAACCATTCGAACTAGGCATATACGGAGTAGTCCGCACATGTTCAATCCCCCAATCACTCAACATCTGCTCAAACGCCTGTCCCACAAACTCTGGTCCATTATCACTCAACATACGCTTCGGTTTACATACACACATTGGCAACAAAACCTCTCTCACTACCTTAGCTACATTCGCACTAGTCTTATTCTTCACAGGCACAGCATACGCAAACTTACTCTTATGATCTACTATCACTACCATCCTACATACCCACACGCAGTCACTGGCAAAGAAACACAATCAATCACCACTAACTCGAAAGGTTCACTTACATCCATTCGCAATACAGGAGGTTTTACATACATTCTCTGATACTTTCCTTTCTGACACTCCTCACAAGTAGTCGCCACATCCTTCACTATCTTTCGCAACCAAGGGTTAAACACTCTCTCTTTCATACATTCCCACAATTTAAACTTTCCCATGTGTCCATATCTACGATGAATCACTAAAGCCATCCCTACTGCCCCAACCACAGAAAACACTGGTACATACAAATCTTCCTCTCGTACTTTCCTTATATAATACACCACATTCTCACACACAACAAACTTTTTCGCGAACACCTTAAAATCGTCTATCAACTGGTCCCATCTACACACTTCCTTATTCGACAAAATACATTTTCTCAGCTCACAGACCATAGGACATTCCTCTTGCATCACTTCAATATCTCTCATACTCAACAATTCCTCATCACCCACACCAACTGTTACCATTCCAACGAAATTAGTCATGCATACATCCCCCTTATGCATTCTAACTATTTCTCGATTCCCTTTCAGCAATCTTTCATTTCCTACGTCTACTGACAACCCATTCATTCTTAAAAATTCTATCCCAAACAAAAAACAATACGGCATTCGTTCTTCATCAAGCACAAACCTATGTCCAACTCTCTCTAACATACCTATCTCTACTTTTAGCAAAACCTCTTCCCAAGCTACGATTTCTCCTGCCCCAATCCCCTTTATCTTTACACTTGTATTCCTCCTTGGTATCTGCCACGTCATTTGCTCAAGCTCTCGTACCACTGACGCATTCACCAAAGAAATCTGAGATCCAGTATCAATCAACCCACAATATACCTTACCATCTACCTGCACTTTCACCGCCATTCTACCACTCATCCCATGTTCACAATACACTACCTCTTCAATCTCCCCAGGACAAATCATTTTCACATCTTCCTCATCCTCGACTACACAATCTTCTACTCCCTTCTCCAAGACATACTTCCTATCATAACTCTTTTTCTCTATTACCCAATTATAATGTACCCCACTCAAACACTGTAAATGCAGCTCACCTACATTGTCCCTGTCAATCCCCTCACTCCTATAAATTACCGGTCGTTCCCCGCCATAATGCACACACACAACTACTTTAAACAATGTACTCACAACAACCACCTCTTGCAACGGAATCACACCTCCATTACACATAGTCTTTAACTCTCTTACATACTGTCTCACCTTCTTAACTCCTATCTGCTCAGGTTTCTTACACACCTCAGTCATAACTTCCCTCCGCAATTCTTCTATACTCTCAGGCACTCTCAAAACAAACCCATCCTTGGCTAGATCCTGTAAACCATACAACACACTCTCGAACATAGAATCACCTCCACCTCGACTTTCTTTCCCTTTCATTAATCCCTTAGGCAAATACTCAGGATCGATCACCAACGTTTCACTCATTCTCTCACTCCCTGGCATTCTAGACATCAAGTCTGCAATTTCATTCCTTTTCCACCACCACCAAGATTTCCTCAACAGTTAGCAGATTCAGTGAATCCACCTCTACAGGAATTCCTGACTACCATAACCCAGGAATTTAAGTTCCTTAAAGAGGAAACGGCCTTGTTGCGGGCACAACAGCCAATACCGCCACAACAAACGAGTGTTCCTTCAGTTGTTGCTACTCCAGTGACGTCATCGGATTTGTTATCAAATGAGATGATGTTGATGAACTTAGGTTCACCTGTATCTCCAACAATATCAGCACCAATGCAGCAACAACAGTTCTATCCAGGAACTACGGCTCAAATATATGGAGGTTCCCCTTATTCTGACGTTATTTACACAACAAACACGACGACTCCCGTTACACAACAGACTGACGTGACCAACAGACAGCCGTATACTATACCTCCTTACTACAGTCAGGGCATGAATGATCCCTTGACTTCCAGTGCTTCAGAGACACCGATATTTGCTCAACAGGCTGGTATCGCACCACCAGTCGATACCAGATCATATGTTGTCCTCAACCACAACCGATGTACTCTCTTGCAGACAATAGAGAGCCAGCATCGATTCTTGCACCCAGTAGATTGGACATTTTGGAGCGTCATATGCTGCTAATGTCCCAATCTATCCTCTACTTAGCAGAAATCGCCAAGAACTCTCGGAAAGTCAAAGTGGTTGAGCCAGGGAAATTCAAATATGAGGCTGATCAAGATTTGGTTAGTTATTTTGCCGATTTTGAGCAGTATTGTTCATTCAACTACCCAAATGCGCCTCATCAGTGGTTAAGGTTGCTAGGCAGGCAACTCGAAGGATCATTCCTTCAACTGTATAATTTGCTAATTAAAGATGACAGAAACTACGCATCCATTAAAGAGACTCTTTTAACATGGTATCATCAAGAGGAAAAAAGAAAAGACGCAAATAAGCTTAATCTGCTTATCAATTCGGCATACAAGGACTTCCGGTGAAAAGTGGGTTCGTCATGTAGACTTCGCCTGGAAACATCTTGCTAAGAAAGCTATCCGTTGGGTTAGATATGCGAGAACATGACTCGCTACGAACAGCTTTTCTTCTAAGTCTTCCTCCATACGTCGAGAAAAGGATATCAGAATATATTACACAGCAAGAAGAAGACAGTAACATCCGAGTGCCATGGCGGAAAATAGTAAGCCTTGCGGACACCTACGTTAGAGACTACAATAAAGGAAAGAATGTAGTCACTTCTTCTAGCAACAGCCAGTTTACAGTGTCTCCTGATCAACCTAAACAGGACTTGGACGAGACAATCAGAATAGATGTTATCAATCCAGGTTGGTCAGAAGTTTTGCATTCCCAACATGCACAGCCACAACCACCTAAAACAAACAATACCCGCCAACAGAATACACGTAACAATAACAATACACGTACTTATCCCTCATCCAATAACAGACGTAATCAGACCCAAAGCACTTACACACCGACACGTCACAACGAGAACACTAACAGAAAACACCTCGTTTGTGATTACTGTGAGAATGTTGGGCACGTGATGGATGAATGTTACAAGTATTTAGGAGTATGCAGTTATTGTCGAAAGAGGGGGCATGTAAGGAATGATTGTCGGTCTATCAGATCCCCTCCACGTACGAAGCAATTGAATTCTGGTAGAGTGTGTCCGTTTTGTAAGGGGCCACATGCGGGAATTAACTGTTCACATAGGACACCACCGCGCAATGGACAAAGGACTCAGAGGTCGCCCACAAATAACAGAAAAAACAGATCACCACAGGCCTCTGGTTCAAACAGAAAACATAATTCCCCACGCGCGGACAATCAACACAGGGCACAGACTACACGTGACTCACCAAGGCCGCCAAGGAAGTTTCTGGATCCTTGCGACTGGTGTCACAAGTCACATCTAGAAGGCCGATGTATGGGTCCTTCTTCAGATGAAGCAGTACAAGCAGGAGCTTTAAACTGCAAGTCTCCACGGAAATGAGCCCTCCAGTGGAGAATAACAGCTTACAGCAGCTCATGGATACCAATGCCCTAGTAGACATAGTAAATAGTGATAGAAGTAGTGCTAGCACTTTTCCTGTAGCCGTAGACTTAGTAGTCGATAGCAGTAGTGCTAGGACCCTTCTACCTGACACAAAGACTCTTTTATTTGACACAAAGACTACTAGTGATAGTAATAGAGATAGTTACTCTCTTTCTTCTCACGTAGTATGTAGTAGTAGTTCCCATACGGAACCAGTAGTATCAGTTGTAGCAAGTAGCCTCCCTATGGAGACTGTCGTGGTAGGAAGTAGCGATAGTTATAGTGACAGGCAGGTGAAAACAGCAGCAGCAGCAAACAACATGGTGAAACCGCATGACATTGCAGCAGAAAATATTTGTCATGTCCACCTGGCAGTAAACAACTTTCCAGTTGAGGATGATATGGTTGTTACCATAAATCTTTGCCAGGCGGAAGTGGATCCACTAATTGTTTGCGTGAAATTAGAACACAACAGTTCGAATGTGTATGACTGCCTTGTTGATAGTGGGGCAGGTGTAAGTTTGGTGAGTGAAGCAGTATTGCAGACCTTGAAAGAACCAGTTGAACTTTTGCCATCTGCAAAAGTAGGGGTGAAAGCAATTAGTGGTTTCGGAAGGGGTAAAAGAATTCCGATTGACCAGTACGTCAATCTAAAACTACTGTTTCAAGGTGGATTTGAAACTAAGCCCACCGAATGCTTCATCGTTCCTGAAGAATATATGGAGTTCGCCATAATATTGGGAACATACTCTCTACGGGATAATGAGCTCTTGCCTGATTTGTCTCAAAAAGAACTCATTCGTAGAGAGGACAACGATGATATTACATTAATAGCAACAGGCATTAGTCGCCGCCGTGTGCGTACCCATCCTCATGTGGGTCGTATCACAACAGTTAATAGTGATATATTCAACAATTCGAATATTGATGAAATAGACATCCTGCATAATCAAGCTCAAGATAAAGATCTCAAGTTGATCATTAAAGGTTTTCAGAACAAGGATGTTATGCAAGGATGTTGGCTCAGGGTACATAAAATGTACAAACAATACAGATCTCAGCTGGTATTCGAAAATGGGATACTCTTTCACAAATTAAAATCGGGAGAATTGCTGTATGTAATTTCTCTGGGATTTTCTCGTTCATATAGTGTTAGGTCTTCACTTTTCTTGTGCCCATATCGGACGAAATAAACTTCTTCAGCTTATTTATAAGCACTTTTGGCACCCGCGTGTAAACCGGGTGGTCTCAGACATCGTCAGATGCTGTCCGATATGTCAAAGACAGAAAACATTTGCTTCTGTTATGACACCTCCGATGTTAAAGATTTTAGCTGAGTATCCATTCGACTTGTGTGCAATGGACTTGCTACAATTTCCTCAAACAAGTTCCGGTCACAAGTACTGTATGGTACTCATTGACCACTTTTCCAAGTGGGTTTCCGTTGTTCCTTTATCGAACAAAACCAGTCTTTCTGTTTCAAATAAATTCAAACACCAGATCCTTCCGTTTCTTCCTAAAGTTCCGAATCGAATTCTCACCGACAACGGTGCTGAATTCACTTCACAAACTTTCCAAAATGTTCTTCAAGAACATAATATCAAGCACATAAGAACTTCTCCGCTTCACCCTGCTAGCAATGGGGTTTGTGAGCGCTTCAACAGAAGTTTAATTCAGATTATCAAATGCTTGGTACTTGAAAATCCCAGTGGCTGGGATGAGGAACTTTCTTCTTCTGTTCTTATTTACAACAACACAGCACATAGTGCTCTCGGTATTTCACCTTCCGACTTTCTTCTGCAGAAGGCTCATTCTCCAACACATAGTTTTCCACAATATTGGAAAGAAGGTAGTGCGAACTTCCGACCATTTCGCGTCGGACAGAAAGTTGCGAAAAAAGTAATTCGCACTGGTCATAGCACGATTCAGAAGTTCAAGAGCCGATGGGAAGGCCCCTATATCATCACTGCAGTTAATGATAACCGGGTCACCTACCTTATTAGACGTGCTAGTGACCAACAAAATAGATTACAGAAAGTCCATTTCTCTCATCTACGAGGATGGATAGATATTCCCACATACCTTCGCAGATATTTAGCTCGCAACCCTGAGGTGCGCGAGAAATTCTTTACCGACGAGGATGAAGAAGACGAAGAAGAGGTTGAAGATGCAGAAGACTCTGATACTAATTCAGTTGCTAACAGTTCTTCAATATCAGATAACGATGTTGAAGAAGATCCATTTCAGTCCATCGAAGACGATGATGAAAACGATTTTGAGGGATTTCTTCCAACAAATCCCATCCCAATGGATCTATTCACGAGGTTGCCTAACTTATGGGACCAAATAGAACAACTGAACGTTGATACTGCCGAATCAACAATGTCTCCTGTGAGAACTCCAGTCCTTTCACCTATAGTGATTCAGCCTTCTCGTTCTCCGCCCAAGGTTACTTTTGTGCTTCCTCCAACCGATATAACAGATTCTTCACGAACCATTCCGGTTCCACCATTATCCTTACAGCAGAATCTCTCTGCTATTTCCCCAATTCTTTACAGTCCCAGTGTGTACAGCCCATCTATGGATTATCATGATTTCTATACTCATGAATATCCATCACCTTCACAGATTCAAGTTTCCTCGGCTGTTACACCTAGTAGTCACACTATTGTGTCATCAGTTTCTACTTCCCAATCTCCGGCTATAACAAATCCAAATACAGTTGATTTTCACTCAGTTAGTGAAGTAGAGGGAGCGTCTTTCTTGAGTTCTTTCTTCAAGGATAGACCAAGTTCAAATCTCCTTGGTCCTTCAACAGTTCTTAGTTCTTCTCGAACCCAACAAGATTCGCCTCCACCTTTTTCGCCTTTCAATTTCAGTACGTCTACTCAACATTCAGACTTCTCAGGTTTCCATTCTAACTCGCCATCTTTTCTTCCTTCAGACTCCTATCAGTTACCTTCACTTTCTCAAACACCGCCAGCTCCATATCATGTAGTTGGTGAAGTTCTCGGTGATCCTGCTCATCTCCAACTTGATGACAGTGATCTAGAGTTGATTCACATAGGAGAAGAAGATCTAACCAGGTTCAAATTTCCTCCTCGTCCGTTTACTCGACGTATGGGACCAGTACCTGACTTGCCCAATGTAATGGAAACTCCTCTCGAATACGTACTCAATAGAAGAAGGAGTAGTTTGTTATAGACCGGTTAGCAGTTGACGGTTTTCAGTGTTTTCAAAAACTTATCAGATTCTCAAAAGTTCATTTCTTCTTTTTCAATAGGATCTACCGATGTTCACCGAGCTGAACACTTGTTCTTGTGGTATTTCGCTCTTTTCCTCGTCATTTTCCCGTTTTCCTTCGTCCTTCCTGGTTCTGGGAATTCTGGGAGGGGATGGTCATGGGGGAGTGCAGGGTGAAATTTGCGGAATTCGCGAATGCGGATAAAGTGCGGAATGCGAATGCGGAGAAGAATGCGGATGCGGATTACATGCATTCATCTCATCTCTATTCATTCACACTAGTTTCAGACATAATCAGTGACACTATAGAATCGTTCATTCATCTCAGCCTCACTGAATACTTGCCTATAATTCTATCAGAACGTTGTTGTTGGCTGTAGTGATTTATTTTTATTATTATTTTTAATTTAATATTTAACTGAAAATGTATAAAGAATTTTTGTAAATTTTCCCCCGGTTAGGCTAAATTTAAGGACATATTTTCATTTAAACATAAAACACAGATAACAGAGTTGAAGATTGCCCTCGTGGTATTCAACTACCAGTATGATAAGCCAACAACTGTTATGTTCTTTTTATTACTCAACACACTTTTCAATTTGATACACAGACACTTATTATGTGCATTTATAAATTATAAGTTTGTAAATAAAAATGAAATCAGAAATCGTAAAGATTAATTCCTAAACGAAATTTAAATAATTTGTAAATAATAATAAAAAAGTTTTGTAAATAATAATTATTTAAATCAGTTCTTTTTTTATAACTATATTGAAATCAGAAAATCAGAAGTTAATTAAATTAAATTATCTCAAATAACTTCCAGTTGATTTGTAAATATTAAATTTTAATTTAGTAGAAAGGAACAAGAATAAAACTTATTAATTATGTAACATGTAAACGGATGCAAATAATAGAACAGTGTATTCTTCTCCCTTCTCCTAGCTGCAGTGAGTGTGAAGACTCTCTTAGCTGTCGGCGAGAGAACACTGCTACGAGAAGAGTTCAGCATCCATGTCAGGGTAGATTTTAGCCCAGGTCGGACTATCCACGACTGTCCTTCCCGTGAAATCTGACGCAGACTTCATCCTTATATGGGCGCTTACACCCTTGGCTTGGCAGAAAAATCCCATTATGGATGGTTACAAAAACAGCAACAGTATCAGAGCCAATAATAAACTTTATAGTCTAGGGTGTACCCAGTATTATGGATATAGTGAGGTTTCCAACTATACTACGGAACAAAACGACACAGCCGGAGTATCAAAATAGATCTTCAAAAAAGAAGCAGAGTAGCTTCAAACTCCGATGCTTTCAGATGGGTTATGCTAAACGCTTGTTCCTAGGAAAATTGAAAATTGAAAATATGGTAATATAGTTGCCTCACCCCACTACATTCGACTCCTCGGTTGGAGTACCCATCAACCTCGAGTCATCAGTCTGACTATTCGTCTGTTCAGTCTCAGTCTTTTCTCTAGCCGTCTTACGACGATCTTCAAGTCAGTCTTCACCGTTATAAAAGTTATCAACGAAGAGGAACGCGTGCTTCAGTCACGTAGGCCGCATTATCCTCACTAACAGACTACAGTTATCAGCTTTAAGTTTAGTTTTGTACATATGTAAAAATATATTGCGGTTATCGGTTTTCAGTCCTAAGGGTTTTCGGCTTGTGTGTGATAAGGATGTAAACAACTTCCCTCATTTCTCCTTCAGACATTTTCGGGTCAATCCCCTCTTTTCGCCGCCTACCACTCACTAACAGATCTCCAGCTACAAACAGTTTATGATTATAAGGAATTTGAGTGGGGGCGTAATTTTAGTGAGGGGGGATGTTGGGGTCGCTGTTGCAGTGGCTCCAACTTCACCCAATTATATGCAGAAGTGGTACACCTATAATATATTGGTGTATTTTCATTTATTTATATAATATATTTATATGTATGCCTTCTAATCATGACATGTTCTTTTCTCCCATCCTACTAATCACATCTTCTTTAGGCATCTTGAATATATGGTAGTTAGCCATTTTCAGAATTGTTTAAATATTTTTCTGAGTGACCAATTTTCATTGGCCTCCTGTCACATCATCGACCTTGAGTCCTCCCTTTTGTTGTCAAAAGGATTGCCACAATCTTGAAGACGTGAGTTATATGGTTTATAGTTTTGTCTTTTAGATGTGGCTGTCGCTCCATCATTATATGGCTTATTCACCAGTATGTCTTTTTTAGATTGAATTACCAGCTCTCTGCCGTCTTTCCAATACCAGTGTTCACCCTTACAGAGAGATTACAACAATCTCCCAGGGTAAGCCATATTACAATGCTTAATTCTATTTTTGTGTTTTCTGTTATGGAGCGTATGTACCTAATTCAAATGCCTATGCTTTTCAATATATCTAGGTGCCATTGCTGGGCTGTCGCCATTCTTATTACCACTCTTGCCATTGCTGGGGCCTAGCGCCATTCTTATTACCACTCTTGCCATTGCTGTGTTTATCCTGTCTCAAGTTTTTGGTGGCATTCATTCAATTCGGAACTCGACTCGAACAAACATCAGTTTATTCCGGAGCAAAATAAACAAGAAACACAACGTTAAGTGATTGTTCTTGTGTTTGCATCCTATACCTTATCACACATATTAACCTTCTTGTTCCAGTAGTAACTAACCCTTACTCTGGAACTCGAACGCAAACTCGAACGCAAACTCAAACTCGAACGTTAAACTCGACATTATTTTGGTTGTGTTCTATCTTAGAACTAACCGACAGTTATCAGCTATCAAATATTATTAGATATTCCTCCCCTTGCGTTTAAATTAATAAACGTTTCATTTTAAAAAACATCTTGTTTTTTAACCCCCCTATTAAAGATCTCCATTCTACCTTGTATTCAAGGAGGGTTCCACTCAAGTCAAGGTGGATTTATCAGAGGAGAAATTCATGTGTTGCAGGGAATGCATTTTGGATAGTTCAGGTAATCAATGCGGTAACCGTTAGAGAAAGTAGCTCTCCATTGAACAGCTAACAGCGGTGGAGGTAGATAAGTAATTAACACCTTAGTTATTTCTTTCAGACTAACCTCTTAACACCTTTATGCGCTACAGTAGCATACTAACTGACTAATTTTCTCTCTGTCTCTAATTTTCTCTCTTAGAATTAATCCATTAATCATTAACAGACAGTTCCTTTTAGTCTCTGATCTTCGACGCTGCATTAGTTTCTGATCTCACTTTCTAAATTTATTGGGTGGTTTGGGGACTCTGTTAACAGTAATAATCCGGGTCTTCTTTCCATTAACTCTCCCTAACAACTCTTTAAATTTAGTTGGCGCCCGAACAGGGACTGCCATTTGTAGTTAATATACCTAGTACGGTTTAACATAATTAGATATCAGGGTAGATACCGCATATCTGAACGTTCACCATATTTCATCTATACCTGCAGATTTACCATTCTTCAACTTTCTCACTCTACTACCCATTACCTCCTCCTTGCTAATAACCTCAATCCCAAATACATATTCCTTCTTGCACCAATCAAATCCACAAACATTCACCATAAACCTCTTTCATTACTGGTTAATATTAATGCAGATTTTGAAGTGTTCTTTCACACTACCCTCACATCCATTTCATCAGTTACAAAAGCACCATCCCTATTCATTATTCTGAGAAGGTTCCCTATATTCTCATTCTTAACCTTTCGCACTTCCTTCCAGAAGAGCTTCCTATTTCCTTGTAAGTCCCATTCATCCTCTTCAAACCGTTCATTTACCTCTTCTTTTTCTCCTACGTATGCACTTTTAGTATTTCTTTTTTTCCTCTTTATATAATTCCCAAGCATCTTTCTTTTGAGACTTCATCATTTGCTTTTAGTACATTCAACCACGCTTCTTTTTTACCTTTAACCGCTTGCCTCAACTCTTCATTCCACCATTCACTGTTAACATTTTTACTTCCTACCTTAGCACATCCACATACTTCTCTTGCACTATCTAAAATTGCTTCCTTCATTTGCCCCCGAGATTTGTTCAGTATCAACCTCGTTCACCTTTCAACCGATTTAACTAGCGAGCGGCTCTTAACATACTTATCCTTATTGGTCTTGTTCCTATTCATATCAATCTTAATTTTACTACGTCCCTTCGTATCACCTTCCTTCCATCTAAGCCCCCACTAACCTTAATTTTTACATAGAACAACATAATGATCCCATAATAAACCCCTCACTGATTTAACATTCAACACATACTTCAACATGTGTCGGGAGAAAATGAGAATGGTAGGAAGGTGATTGATTTCTGTGAAGAGAGAGGTATGTGTGTAAGTAATACTTTCTTAAAACACAAGAGTATCCATAAAGTATACTAAGAGTTGGTGTAGGTAGAGATGGTATCGAAGTGAAAAGTATGATTGATTTTGTGTTGGTGAAGAAGGAGATTCTTCACCAACACAAAATCAATCATACTTTTCACTTCGATACCATTCTACTACACCAACTCTAGTATACTTTGGGATACTCTTGTGTTTAAAGAAGTATTACTTACACACATACCTCTCTCTTCACAGAAATCAATCACCTTCCTACCATTCTCATTTTCTCCCGATACACCAAAACCACCTGTTATACCATCTCCTTTTTGATCACCAATCCAACCATTCAGGTCCCAACACTATCAATCTGAAGCTCCTACTCCCCCCCCAAGACATCATTCAGATTATCCCAAAAAAATCGTACTCTTCAACGTTTTCAGTCAGATGACATACGTCACAACCACACATCCTTGACCTTTTCAAAACTTAAATTTAACCATAGAATTCTAGACTTCAAAGTCTACCAAAGCTTTGTACAACAGGTCACTCATCCAAATTGCAACTCCTTCCTCTCCCCTCTCATTCCTTTCCACACCAGCACATACACATTTCACACCACACCACTCATTTTCACCCATTCCTTTCATCTTTGTTTCAGTTACAGCGAGCAAATCAAATTTGCCTTTCTAAATACATCCATCACCTCTCTCCTCTTCTCCTCAACATTTATTCCTCTGACATTCCATGTACCCATACGATTCATACAATTTCGCCGAAAATTAGAAGACCGTTTACGGCGATCACGACCTTCTCCGAGGCTTGCATTAACATTCCTGGCAAGAAACAGATGGTAGTAGGTAGCCAACCCAATACCACCGTCCCTTAGTCGCCTTCTACGACACGCAGGACATACGATGTGGGCAATTCTTTCTCCCCCACACATAGGGATATGAGTAGTAGGGATGTCTGTAAGGTGTTGTCTAGAAGAGGGGTGTGTACTTTACGTATGTGTATATGATATGATGTTTTGTATTTTAGCGAATAATCTTTAGCTTGGTGATTAATCTTTTCTTTGTGTTTAGGAATATCTTTTTCAAGAAATTGAGTAACGGTGGGAGACAGATTAGGGAACATAAATGCAGGCCTCTTGCGTGAGTTTGGCGAACTCATCGGGAGGGTATAGGGCAAAGTGTCTTGGCAGGAAATGCTCTGCAAACTTTGCATTGGATGAACCAGCTTAGTTTCGTTGTTAGTTAGTTGAAAACTACTACTCGGAGTAGAGCTGTTGATAGCATTCTGAACGGGAGATTGGATCAAGGGCTGCTTTTGAATTATTTGAGAAGTTGGTAGTATAGGCAATACAAGCGGGCAGGTTGCAGTAACTGCTTGAGTTTCGCTAGAATTTAGGGGAAGAGTTCTACTGGAATGGAGTAGTGTCAGTGGATTGTCTTGTGGGATATTTGTCTTTGAGCTGGTGAATGGCATCTCTCCTATTCAAATTTTGTATGGTACATAACCCAAACCTTATGTTTAAATAGGTAAGACGGGCATTTTAAGGAAAAGGCACCGTGGGATCCTCCACGGTTTTTGCAGTGTGGTGTGTTTTCACCGAGAATATGAAAATCTTCTCCGCAGACTGGGCATATGTCATGCGGTCCCCTACAGTATTTTCGGGGATGACCAAACTGTTGGCATTTAAAGCAACGTCTGGGACGGGGAATAAATGTACGAACACTATTTTCACCTTTGAAGGTGGATAAGGGGTACTAAAGGTCAACAACAAACGAGGATTTGGGGTATCTGGCGAGTCCTAACCTAACGAGGGGGAAAATCTATATACGTTTGTAACAGGAAATTCTTTCTGCTGGAGATTTCTTAAAATGACAGCAGTGTCTTCGTTTATCTGTTTCAAAGAATAAATAGTGCCTTTGGGTGTGTTTCTTATTTCATTAGGAATGTAAATAAGATGTATGCTTCCGAGACGTTAAAGATGACAAGATGGAACTTTGATCCGTAGTACTTGACGAGAAGGGACTCATTTCTTCCATTTTTTGTGACTGGGCGGGGGGGGGGGGTCTTTAACTCATAAATCTTTTTCAAGTGCATCTCTAAGAATAATGGTTCTTTGCTCAGTAAGAGCTTTGGAGGTCGTGGATCACAATACGTAATATATTGGGAATGATGTGTCAGCTGGCATTCCCGGAGGGGGAGCAGCATTTGGAGTAAGCAAACGAGAACGACTATGACGGTGGGCACCATTTCGGGATTGCTCCGACCGTTTGGGCACATGGGGTGTCAAGGGCATACCAGGCGACGAATCGCTGAGGTTATTCAGAGATCTTTCAGGTGTAGTAGAAGGAATAAAAGTGGAAACACCTGCTAGTAGGAGGGACCGAGGTGGAGTCAGGCTGGGAAGCCGAACTGATGGTATTGGTCATGTCATTGATGTACGTTGTGCTCGCCTTGATTTAAGAACGTTTTCTTCTTGAAAGCCAGTTTCATAAAGAATTAAACCTCAGACTTCTCCATAAATGAGCAGTTATAACAACAAAACAAATGAAACAAAAGTAAATAATAGGATGGGCTGGAAGGGTGTATATTTCATAATGAAGGGTAGTCCTCCCCACAACAGTCACAGGCCAGTTCGCTAAAACTTTCCGAACCACCCCTAGTAGGGTTAGCAGTGATATGGCTTCGGAAGAGCCTCCCGGAACTCTACGTCGGTTACCACCCCGTGTACCGCACGGAACCTACATAACTTCACGTCAGAGCCCGAGATTATACACCAAAGTGCATGACAGCCTCCCTCACCGGTTAGCTCAAGGTTCGGGTCTCCTACAATTGGGGGCCCGGTCAATGGCAAGCGAAAGGACCAGTTTTTAGCCTGTACCCTCATCCACAAAGAAGTGAGGTGACCTGAAGACCCATGTGGGAAGAGGGTACCGGATAGTCTAAGGGGCTGTGACAGGAAAAAAGGGAAGACCTCTTTGAAAGAGGGAAATACGTACAAGAGATTAAAGGGACGGATGGGTGGGAATTCAAAAAAAAAAATATTTGCGGAGGAGTAAGATTGAAAGACATAATACAAAAAAATGAGAGGACAGAAAGAAGACTGAAAAAAATTTGTATGGGACAAATGATTGAGGAACGCACAAAATCCCCTAAGCATTGGTTCGTCACTATGTCATGATCCAGGTTATTCACTAAAAGCACAACACCGCAACAAGAATCAATACCCCCTTGCGGGGATATGTAAAGGAATAATTATTTAGTAAGCTCTGCGACCCACTCTTGGGTCGGGACCCATTGCAGTCTAACATTTTTCAGGATCCCATCTCGTCGGAATTCCGGGTAATGAAGAGGCTGATGGGCATGCTAAACTTGCCTCTACGACCGATGCTCCGAAGGACTACCTTCCTTCCTCCGATTACCTCCCCACATCAGCAGAGGGTTTCGATCTGCCTGGCAGGAGAGCTAGTAGCGACATAGTTAAGGGGAAAAGCTCCGCCTCATAAATCCGACACTTGGTGTGGCCTTCTTCTTGCTGCCGTTAAAGTCACAAAGAGGTTATATTGACCACCCTTCGCATCGGCCACACGAATTTTAATCATAACTACCTCATGTCCAAAGAACCCCCTCCTACGTGTCATTTTTTTAAAACTTCCTACACCGACTCCACCCTCTTCAAAATTACCGACGCCGACTCGACCTCTTGAAAATTACCGATTCCGACTCCACCCTTTTGAAAATTTCCCCGACTTTGACTCCGACTCCCTCTTCAAATTACCGACTCCAACTATACAAAATTTGCCGACTCCGACTCGAATTTTATTCATAACTACCTCATGTCCAAAGAACCCCCTCCTACGTGTCATTTTTTTAAAACTTCCTACACCCACTACTATTCGGCATATTTTCATAGCCTGCCCTGCACTTTCCATTGTCAGCCAAAAGATTTTCCCCGCCTGCGTTCTCTCCTAGCGACTCCATTTTTCCGTTTTAATTCGATTATTGCATTCCATCACGAATTCAACTTACTCTACCGGATTTAACATTTCCTTTGCCGCCCCCTTCCCAGTTCAGTTTTCAGATCGTCCCAACGACGAGTCCACCTCTCTCAGCGCTAACGCAGTCCTTCTCGTATACCATCTGCTACAAAGGAGTTTGAATTTTCCACACCTCCACGTTAGGTTTAGACGTCGTCCATGAGACGGGTCCTCCTGGACCAGCATTGCCGCATTCCAGTGAGCAGTGACGATCTCTGTACACCCACAAAAAAAAACCACTACATGTTACGGGATCTTTTCCCCCCCCT
>JABUQX010008712.1:45000-50000 GCA_015478945.1 Trachelipus rathkii
GACCAAGGGCACCGTCTTTGCTATTTGCCAATGCAGTTTGATACTCTGCAAGTGTAAAAAGACGGTTGTAGGTATGATCTTCCCCTTTCGCTGTTGAAAAATCTGGTAGTGCTGTGTCAGTTCTCAGTTTTTGAAAGGCTTCAGTGTAGCGGAATGAACTCGAATGGCTAGCAAAGCTATAACCTAACGCATCCGCTACCACCGCAGGAGCGGAAATCGTATCAGTTATATCAGGCCCATAACGGAGGACTGTGGGTGAGGAGTTTTTGGAGCGACGAATATTTCTGTTTAACTTTCACACTAAAGGAAGGGGAGTTGAGGAGTTAACAGTCGAAATGCAAGTTCGAAATATTGTTCACGCGTTTGACGAAATTAATTCGCCGAGATCTCGCTGCGGGCTGCTTTAAAAATAATCATGTTTGGGGAGTGGTACGGGTCTTTTTGAATTGCCTGTAGAGTTTCTTCTTCCCTCGGTTGGCTTGTGCGCACTCTTGGGAACCAAGGGGTTGCCGACCGCCTGCCTGAGGAAAACTGCGGGATGCAAGCTTCCGCTGCCGAGATGACTAACTTCTGGAAAGAAGGCAAGCATCATCACAATCGGTTATTGAAGGGAGAAAGTGGGATTGCTGTGGCCTGATAAAAAGGAGCCCACCCCGCTCGATCATAACGGCAGCTGGAGTTGGGTTTTTGCATTGGGCTTGGAACAAGCTCATTTATTTAAAAGCTATTGGGTAATGATCGCTGCCCGAATAAATAATCAAAGCAGGAACCAGGTAAAAGAAATTCAATACAAAGAAGAAGGTGTGTGTTATCAAACGTTCATAGGTAGGGAAGTCCTGTTGTTAAAGGCATCCCAGGGAAAGGGGGTTAGGAGATCTATTAAGATCTTGGACTTAGATGAAGTGACAGAGTCACCCTAAGGGGTTGCGGAGGTTGAAGTCACCTAGTATAACAACCGGAGTAGGGAGCTGTTTAAAAAGATCAGCTAAGTCACCTTAGTAAATTCCCTACTCGGAGCTAAGTAGATTGAACATATAGTAATGTCGATGGACAAGTGAATTCTTGCCGCTAACTGCATGAAGTTTGGTTTGGAAAGGTAGGGGATAGATTTGTGAATGAGTATTCCCGCACCCGCTCCCCTATCATTGTCACCTCTTTCTATAGAAGTTTACGGCGATTTATATTCAGATTGTTGAAAGAAGTCACGATGACATAGTCGAAGTTACTGCGAAGTTCCTGAAAACATATACACTTTGGTGTGCATATGTTTATTAGTTGAACAAGTTCTTCGAAATTAGAGTAATAGCCACGACAATTTCATTGAAGGAAGTAGTCATGGTGAGTTATGAATATTATGGACGGTTTGTCTATTAGAGACATTGTCTCTATGTGCTGGGGGTAATGTAGAGGTTGGGTTCAAGATTGAGGGGAAGGTTTGAGGACGTGGGTCTCGGCGAGGAGGGGAACAAAACCTGGGGGGAAAGGTAGTCATACCCAGAGATTTTTAGGTTGTATGACACCTTTTAGGGAGGAGGTTTTTCCGATTTGTATTTGGTGAATAGAGCGCTCACCTATGAATGCGAGAATAAGTTGAATTCAACCGAATCCAACTTATGTGGGTTGGTTGGTTAAAAGAAGAGCATTCGTAATGCTCATATTTTATTAGTGAGAGCGGTATCAGAATCCGCTTGGCAAGCAGATTCAGAAATGTGGGAGGGACATAGAGTTGTTTCCATGGAAATGGGAAGGAAGGTGTAACCGGAAGGGTATTGTCTTTTTGAGAATGTGTTGGGGTTACGACATCGATTTCCAATATGGGATTCGATGAATTGGCAAGGTCTGATTCTGGAGAATTTTTCAGTACTTCATCATGCGGGTGACTTTGGGAAATTGGGCTAGTTTGATTGGAGAATGGGGACCTCTGGGGTCTACTTCATGCTCCAACAGACCCAGAAATGCTTGAGCGTTTGCGACGTTTACGTTGAACAGTTTTCCATTCACCTTTCTCGGAAGTGCAGGAAGCATTAGAAAGGGAATGGGTCATCGCATCAAGCTCCATTTGGGAGCTGTTATCCAATTCATCTTCTAGGGTATAGAATCCCTTAGAGAGTGCTGATAAAGGAAACTCGGGAGAAGAGTTATAGGAAGAATCAGAAGAACTAAAACTGTCTTGTAGACTATTAGATGGTTGGTTGATGGGTTGTTCATTAGCTGGGATTGTTTAGGTACAGTCTTTTGAAGCCTTTGCATTTGTCTCAGAAGTAGACTTATGGCGAGGTCTCTTCTGAGTTGCATTTTTTACATCTGGGGTTACTGTGTTTTTGTTTAAAAATTCGGTTGCTCTATATTTTAACGAATAATCTTTAACTTGGCGACTATTCTTTTCTGTGTGTTTTGAAACATCTTTACCAGGGGTTTTAGTAATAGTGGGAGGCGAATTAAGGGACAAAGAGACCGTCCTCTTGCATAAGTTTGGTGAACCAATTTGGTGAGTATGGGACAGTGTGTCTGGCAGGGGAGTGTTTTTCCTAGTTTTCGTTGATGAGCTTAGCTTAGTTTTCATTGCTAGCTTGTTGAGAGTTAATACTCGGGGCTTGTTGATGGCTTTTTGGACGGGAGATTGAATCAAGGGCTGCTTTTGTACTCTTTGAGAAGTTGGTAGTGTGGGCAGTACAGGTAGACAGGTTGCAGTATTTGCCTGAGTTTCAACGTAATTTAAGAAGGGGAGTTCTATTAGGAATAGGGTTGTGTTGGCGGTAGACACGCGGGAGGCGTGGTGGGCTAGCTGTAATTGTGTCCCCTAGATTAGGACCGTAAGGATTGATTTTGATTTGTCGATATTTTCCTTGAACTGGCGTTAGCATCTCTCCTGCCAATTTATGTATGGTACATAGCTCTAAAACTCTGTTCAACAGGTAAGACGGGCATCTTGAAAGAGGAAGCCACTGTGGGGTCCTTTACAGTTTCTGCAGTTAGGGGTATTTTCACATGGAGTGTGAATAATTCTCCGCAGATTGGGCATTTGTCATCCTGTCCCCTACAGTATTTTCGGGATGACCAAACCGTTGACATTTGAAGCAACGTCTGGGTCGAGGGATAAACGGGCAAACACTGTAACTTGTGAACCCTATTTTGACCTTTGTAGGTGGATAAGGGGTATTAAAGTCAGTCGGTAAACGGGGATTTGGTTTTGTCAGGGAAGTTCCCGAGGGCGAGGGGGAATCTATAACGTTTAAACGGAAATCTTTTCTGTTTGAGTTCTTCCAAAATGACAGCTGTATCTTCGTCTTTCTGTTCATACAATGAATCTGCCTTTAGGTGTGTTTCTTATTTCATCAGGAGTAGAAATAAGAGGAATATTTGCGAGAGACGTTAGATGAAAGAATGGAACTTTGATTTCGGTTAGCAGCTTTTTACGAGAATGGACCCATTCCTCATCAATGTGACTGGAGGGTCTTCAACTACTAGGACTTTTTCAAGTGCTCTACTGAGAAGAATGGTTCTGTGCTCAGTAAGAGCTTTGGAGGTAGTGGATCGCAATGTGTAATACATCTGAAATGATATGTCTGCTGACATTCCTGGAGGGGGTGCAGCATATGGAGTAAACGAATGAGAACGACTATTACGGGGGGCACCTTTGCGGGATTGCCCGGACCGTTGGGGCACCTGAGGTGTTCGGGGTTTGCTGGTCGATGAATCGATGAAATTTTGCGAAAGACCCTCAGGTGTAGAGAAGAAGAAAGCAATCATAGTACCAGGTCTAGAAGTAGTAAGGGACCGTGTTAGGCTCCGGCTGGGGTACCTGAACAGATGGGTAATTGTTTGATGATGTTGTTTTCAGCTGCACCTTTGTTTAACACGTTATTTCGTTCAAGGGCTTTTCCATAAAAATTTTACCACAAACTTCGTCTCTCCATGGATGAACAGCATAACAATAATGCAAATGAGATATAAACCGTAAATAACAAGATGGGCTGGAAAGGCGTATATTTCATAAGGAAGGGTATACCTTTTCTACAACAGAAGGTACAGTCAGAGACGCCACAACCACCCCGGACTCCACCCTGTAGGGTGGGACTGTGGATGTGGCTCCGGAGATTCCTCCCGAACTCTACGTTCGGTGACCCAACCCGTTTACCACACGGCACCTATAGTCTTCACGCAAAGCCTGAGATTATACACACAAAGTGCAGATCAGCCTCCCCAGTGGTTAGCCAGGGCTCAGGTTCCCTACAATTGGCGGCCCGGTCAGAGGTGAGCGTAAATGACCGGTTTTTCAACTGTACCCTGCATCCACGGGAAGGGAGTGTGGGTGAACTGTAAACCGCATGCGGGAGAGAGGCACTTGGATAGCCCATGGGCTTTGCTGGGAAAGGGGGAGGGAAAACATATAACAAATAATTGAAGGGACTTATGGGTGGGAATTTAAAAAAAAAAAAAAAAAAAAAAAAAAGTCAGTTCTTCGCTCTAGGACACTGAAGGGCAGTATATCCCGCCCAACAGTATCCCAGAGAGCCCACCCACCAACATCAAGGTAAATATCTATGTATGTGTATATATAATATATATATATATATATATATATATATATATATATATATATATATATATATATATATATATATATAGGGAAATTCTTCTTAGCAAAATTTCAACTATCAAGAAAGAAATTAAACTCGCTTTCGGACAAAGTTTTAAATACTTCAAAATTTTCCAAGAGTCATGGTATAAACAGAACCCAAACTCTCTCGATACCTTCACCCAGTTACTCAATTTAGCACATCAAAGAAAAGATTTTATCATCAATGAAAAAAAGAGAACTTAACAACAAATTTAATACTATTTATTATAATAGTGTTTGGGTGAAGAATTCTAATTTTAATAACATCAAAAATAAATCAGATTTAGAACTATCGATGGATCAAAAAATCATTTTGGGCTACGGACTCTCATTTTCTTTACAAAATTTGGACCCAATTTCGAAATTTATTGTGGACTTT
>JABUQX010008713.1:0-2500 GCA_015478945.1 Trachelipus rathkii
AGAAGAGATGTTCAGCCGTCGGAGGTGCCATTCTGTGGGGTTTCAGCTTCGCTTAAGGAATTTCTTTATTAGAACTTTTACTCATTTATTTTTTTTACAGTTTCACCGCGCTACGCGGCACAACCCTATTCCAAAAAAGGTGGGTGTTGAAAGCCTCAAAAAATCCATCTAACGCAAATTACGCAGATGAGCACAGATGCAGGCTTTAAAGTGAGGGAAATTAAATTGAGTAGGAAACACAGATGATGGAAAGAATTCCACAGAACAGAGGTGGCAGGAAAGAAAGAAGCACCGCAGCGAACTAGTCTGGAATGTTACTAATATCAACACAAAACTCACGTGCCGACACAGCACCCCTTTGTGCTACGAGGGCGTGTAAAGGTGGTGGTACGCGAGTGGTAGTTCCCTCGAGCACTTGTCCTCTACAGTATCTATAGAAAAGGGATAAAGCACCAACATTTCGCGCCGCAAATATAAAGGGTCAAGTGAACTAGAAAGTACAGGAAGTTTATAAAGCTTGGCCTTGATCAGACTATCCAAAAAGCCGGATGAAAGCCAGGCCCCGCCCACACAGATATGAGAGCAGTACTCCATACAAGGGCGGTGAGACCCTTGTATAGGGTGGAGTTACTGAGAAGAGGAAAAAAAGTTCGCACTCTAAACAGAACTCCCATTTTCTTGGCCGCCCTAGCAACCACTGTGATATTAAAAGTTGCAAAACATTTTTGTTTCATGTTCTTGGCCATGATGTTTATATTAATCACGCCGATGTGTTTGAGAGTCATTTGTCTCTTAGATTAGTTTAAGTGTTCTTAGAGAGAGAGATTTGTAGAAGTTGGGTTTTTAAGGAAATTAAATTTCACAAGCTTGAGACGACCCCAACCCTGAAATTTTATCCAGATTCAGGAGAATAGAATCGAAAGATTAAGACGAGCAGGCAATTTCTAGGAAGCAAAAAGAAGCAAGTATTGACTGAATTGCTAAACGAACTCATGACTTCAGAGTGAATAGAGTTAGGATTTGCAGGATGAGAAGATCACTGATGAAAAGCAGGAATAAAGTAGGAGATAAAACAGAACCCTGAGGAACACCACTATTGACAGAAAAAAAAGAAGTCGCCCCATCAACAACAGCCGACATTGAGCGATTTGAAAGAAAGCTAGACATAAGTAAGCAAAGAGAAGAAGGAAACCCAAAGGAGGGGAGTTTGGAGAGCAGTGACGCGTGCCATACCGGTCAAATGCTTCCCGTGTTCCTAAAGCGCCAAAACCATAAATCTGTTAAATAGGAAAGTATATCGCCAGTAGATCTCGAGCACCAAAAGCCGTACTGGTAATCAGAAAGAAGGGAAAGAGATTCCAGATGATCTAAGAAGTGAGAGTTGAGAAGGGTTTCAAAGATCTTAGATAGAATACAAGTGAGAGCTATAGGGCGATAGTTAGAAGGATCAGAGCAGCATCATTTTTTTCGGAATAGGTTGGACATTGCGCGCTTCCAACACTGAGGGAAAGTGATAGTATTGAGGCATAGAGAATATAGTTGAACAAGGGGTGGGGTCAGCACGGAAGCACACTTCCTCAAAACTCGGAGAGGAATGCCATCCGGGCCACCCGCCTTCCTAACGTTCATAGATTTCAAGAGCTCATGCACCCGATCAAATGAAATGACAGGTAAAGGCATAGGACACCTGAGAGGAGAAGGAGGAGGAAGAGGAATACCAGAATCGTCCAGGGTTGAATTAGAGGAAAATAGGAGGCCAAAGAGATGATTGGCCTTTTCAGTTGGAGTATTAACAACAGAATATCAGAGGAATAAAGTGGTAGAAAGAGGATTTACAAAAGTTGTTTTAGAGGATGTTTTGGCTAGAGCAGAGAGCTTTTGGTCAGTAGGAGAGCCAAGGAGGTCAGCGCATTTTCGTTTAATGAAAGTCCGCTTTGCTCGTCGAAGAGTTTCCCTGCAACGATTTCTAGCTGAATGAAAATTGGCAAGAGTGATAGAAGAACGAGAATTTTTCCACACCCGATAAGCATTGTCTCTAGCCTGAATGGCCAGGAAACAAGCGCGATCGAACCATGGATTTTGAGGAGAAAAAGATTTAGTCCAAGAAGGAATGAACCTGCTCATCCCATTAACAATTACAGTTCCCACTTTATCGGCAGAATCTGAAGCGTCTTAAGAGTCAAAGCAGTCACTTCAATTATAGTTAGCGTAGAAGCAACGCAATGCCCCCAATCGGCCCGATCAAAGTGCCAGAAAAACCGCATAGGGCAGGATGGAGATGTTGGAGAGAAAGTATTAAAATTAAGTGATATAAGGTTGTGGTCAGATTTACCGATAGGAGCGAAGGTGGTGTATTTATAGAGAGAAGGACTAGTGGTGAAAAATAGGTCAAGTGTGTTCAAGAATCGGTTGGGACGATCCGGAATGTGTGTAGGTTATTTAATCAGTTGCTCCAGATCGTTGAGAATACTGAATGATTCGGCTTCCTCCCCACCTAAAT
>JABUQX010008713.1:7500-10000 GCA_015478945.1 Trachelipus rathkii
ATATATATATATATATATATACCCATTTTGCTTATGGTATGTATGACATTCCAGTGCCTAATGGTTCGCCTTTCTGTTATGCGTTCATATCCACACTCATCCTCCAGACAACATATCATATACACATACTTATATTCACACCCCTCTTCTAGACAACATCTTACAGACATCCCTATCCCTTATAATCCATACGTGTAGGGAGAAAAAATTGCCCACATCGTATGTCCTGCGTGTCGTAGAAGGTGACTAAGGGACGGTGGTAGTTAGGTTGGCTGCCTACTACCACTTATCTTTTGCCAGGAATGCTAATGCATGCCTCGGAGAAGGTCGTGATCGCAGTAAGCGCCCTTCTATCCTTCGGCGAAAATGTATGAATCGTATCTGTATATGAAATGTCAGAGGAATAAATGTTGAGGAGATAAGGAGAGAGGTGATGGATGTATTTAGAAAGGGCAAATTTGATTTGCTCGCTGTGACTGAAACAAAGATGAAAGGAAACGGTGAAAATGAGTGGTGTGGTGTGAAATGTGTTTGTGTTGCTGTGGAAAGGAATGAGAGGGGGATAGAAGGATTTGCAATTCTGATGAGTGAGTTGTGGTAGAGAGCTATGGTAGATTTTGTGTGTGTGAGTACTAGAAGTCTAAAGGTTAAATTTAAGTTTGAAAAGGTCAAAATTTGTGTGGTTGCGACATATGATCCATCTGAGGGTAATGTTGAAAAGAGTACGATTTTCTGGGATAATCTGAATGATGTTTTGGATGGGGGGAATAGGAGATTCAGTTCATTTGCCACATATCTGCCCATTCAAGGATTTTTTTTTTACAGTTGTCACCACCACTCACGGGCAGAGCCCTATTCAAGGAGGGGGTGTATTACTCTCAAAAGTTCACCCTCTAGCGCAAATTACGCATATGAGCACAGACGCAGGCTTTAAAGTGAGGGGATTAAATTCAGTAGGAAATACAGAAGATGGAAGAGAATTCCACAAAACAGAAGTGGTGGGAAAGAAGGAAGCACCACAGCAAACTAGCCTGGAGTTACCAATGTCAACACAATACTCGTGCGAAGATACAGCACCTATTGTGCTACGAAGGCGTCGTAAAGGTGGTGGTACGCGAGTGATAAGTTCCCTCGAGCACTTGCCGCTGCGGTACCTATAGATATGAGATAAGCACCAACATCGCCTTTGCAAGATGGAGGGTCAAGTGAAACTGGACAAGTGCAGACCAGTTATAAGCCTTTTTGCCGTGCTCGACCCTGTCCAAAAGCCGGGTGAAACCGAGCCCCCCCCCCCCAGATATGAGAGCAGTACTCCATACATGGGCGGATGAGACCTTTGTATAGCGGAGCAACTGAGAAAAGGAGGAAATTCTCACAGTCTAAACAGAACTTCCAGTTCTTTGAGGCCGCCCTAGCAACCATTGTGATGTGAGGTTTCCAAGACATTTTTTTTGTTCATGTTAAGGCCAAGGATGTTTATATTGTCAACAGGAGAGACGACAGAACCGTCGAAAGAGACAGGAAAGTTAGAAGGTATTTTGGAGAAGGAGATTTGTAAAAGTTGGGTTTTTAAAGAATTGAATTTCACCAAGTTATTTCTATCCATCAGCGAGAATAAAATCGGAAAGATTAAGACGAGAGGCAATTTCAGAAGTAAAAGTGGGAGTAGAATTGATATGAGTTAAAGAATGAAGGGTAGAGTCATCGGAATACGAGTGGATAGAGTTAGAGGTGCAGGTGAGAAGATCATTAATGAAAGGTAGGAATAAAGTAGAAGATAAGACAGAACCCTGAGGAACACCACTATTGACAGAAAAGAAGAAGTCGCCCCATCAACAACAGCCGATATTGAGCGATTTGAAAGAAAGCTAGATATAAGTAAGCAAAGAGAAGGAGGAAACCCAAAGGAGGGGAGCTTGGAGAGCAGTGACGCGTGCCATACTCGGTCAAATGCTTTGGATATGTCAAGCGCCACCACCCAAGTCTCCCCGTAGTTCCTAAGAGCGAAAAACCATAAATCGGTTTGATAGGAATGTATATCGCCAGTAGACTTCGTGCAGCGAGAGCCGTACTGGCGATCGGAGTGAGTTTCCAGATGATCTAAGAAGTGAGTTGAGAAGGGTTTCAAAGATCTTAGATAGAATACAAGTGAGAGCTACAGGGCGATAGTTAGAAGGATCAGAGCGGCTTCCTTTTTTCGGAATAGGTTGGACATGTGAGAGCTTCCAACACTGAGGGAGGGAAAGTGCTAGTATTGAGACATAGAGAATATAGTTGAGCGAGGGGCCGAAGAGATTAGCCTTTTCAGTTGGAGAATTAGCAACACAATGATCAGATCAAATAAGAGGAGGAAAGGCAGATTTAAAGAAGTTGCTAGAGATGAAAGATTTGTCAGTAGGAGAACCAAGGAGGTTAGCGCACTTTCCTTTGATGAAAGCCAGCTTTGCTCGTCGAAGAGTATCCCTGCAACGATTTCTAGCTGAATGAAAATTAGCGAGAG
>JABUQX010008713.1:17500-22785 GCA_015478945.1 Trachelipus rathkii
GAGAGAGAGAGAGAGAGAAATCCTTCCATTTAGAATCACAAGAAAATGAAACACACGAATATATGGAAAGATGAAGGTTTGAGTTGTTCTTTCGAAGATGTTATATAAAGCTATTTGGAAGATTATGTCTCCCAGAAAGATTAAGGAATTCAGTTTTTGAAGCATTGAAAACAACCATGTTTTCAACTCCCCAATTAAAAATTCGAGAAAGGTCAGAGGTCAGCTGCTCAGAGGTCACCTCCCTAGCGTGAGCCACTCACTTGCTGTTTGGTTAAGAATCTTTCAGAGTGAATTAAATAATGAAGGGTGGAGTCGTCGTCATAGGAGTGGATATGGGAAGATATAATAAAGGCAGGTCATTAATGAAAAATAGAAATAAAGTTTGAGAAAGGAGAGAACCTGAGGAACACAACTGTTTAAAGATCTAAATGATGAACTCTTTCCGTTTACAACTGCTGCTATAGACCGGTCGGAAATGAAATCATAGAGAAAGTCACAGAGAGAAGAATGGAAAGGAATTAGAGACAAAAGTTTGAGCGAATGGTTCCCCTCTAGCGGAGGGTTAAACGGCAGTTGTGCTATCGGAAGATACTAGAGGAGGATAGGAGGAGAGGAGGAAGAAGCGAAGTTAGAGTTAATACATTTATCCCCTAAATACCAGAAAGAACGAGAAGAAGAGGAACCAGAAAGATTATTGCTTTTTCCGTGGAGAAGAGGTTTTACCATCACGGAAAATAGATGTTGAACGATTCCTGGATGAAATGTAAGTTGCGTGAGATTTTGAAGTTTGAAGACGAGAGTATTTCCTGAAGGAAATGTCCCTGCGGTGAATAGCACAAGAACAAGAAGAGTTAACCCAAGGTTTGTTAGATTTACCTGATGGGAAAGAATCTGGAATATGCGCACCACTCCAGAGAGAATCACCTCTGCAATGCGTTCAGTAAACTCCCAGAGACCGCTCCCACGGAAACAGTAGTTATTCCATGGGAAATCAAAGAAGTGCGACCTCAAGTCTTGCAAGGAGGAAAGAGATTTACAGAATAAGGAGAAGAATTAGAGATTATGAAGAGGTATAGAATGTTGTATTCATCTCCAAGACAATCAGGGGTACGAGTAGGGAGCTGCACCAACTACTTGAGGCCATTATGAATAGAAAAGTGGTAAGCAAGTTCACCAGAAGTATCTTGAAAATTAGAGGATAGCTACTCACCTACCATGATGCTTTATGATAGAGCTAACAACTGAAAATGTGTTCTAATTTGTAATTTAAGCAATCGAAGAATTAAGGATGTTCAGTTGAATTAGGAGACAGATATACAGAACAGATGAATTTAGTAATAGGTTAAGAGGATAGCTTGAGTTATAAGGTAAAAAATTCGGAACTCTAAATCAAAAACACCAAAACCAACATCAATGTGCACTTAGGCACATAGACATAACAATCGCCTTTGACTGAAAATTGAGAATATATATATATATATATATATATATATATATATATATATATATATATATATATATATATATATATATATATATATATATATATATATATATATATATATATATATATATATATTATTGCTATATATATATATATATATATATATTATATATAATATGATGAATATATATACATATATATATGAGAGTATGTAGATATATTGTTATGCAATATATATATATACATATACATATGTATTATATATTATTATTTTATATATATATATACATACACATTATATTATATATATATGCTATTATTGCTTTCATATTATTACATATACATATACATACATATATATATATACACATTATATATATAATATTATATATTACATATTATTATTATTAATATTATTATTATTATATATTATTATTATTATTTTTATTTAGTATTATTTTTTTACTATTAATACATTATTATTATTATTATATATTATTATTATTATTATTATTATTATTATTATTATTATTATTATTATTATATATATATATATACATATATTACATATATTATTATTACATATATTATATTAAATATATATTACATACATACATACATTACATATATATTTAGTATGCATATATTGTTATATA
Source organism: Trachelipus rathkii (assembly GCA_015478945.1). Lineage (NCBI taxonomy): Eukaryota > Metazoa > Arthropoda > Malacostraca > Isopoda > Trachelipodidae > Trachelipus > Trachelipus rathkii. Next base: position 19,601 of record JABUQX010008713.1, read on the forward strand.
CACACATTATACATATATATGATAATATTATTATTGTTATTATATGTTATTATTATTACATATATTATTACATATTATATATTATATATAAATTGCATATATATATATTATTATTATTATTATATATTTCATATTATACTATATATATATATTATTATTATTATTATATGTTATATATATTATATATATATATATTATATATATATTATTATATTATATATATTATTATTATTATATTTATATTATTATATATTATTATATATATTATATATTTATATATTATTATTATATATATATATATATATTATTTATATATATATATATATATTATATATATATATATTATTATAATTTTTATTTAGGGTAACAGAAAGCTGCGATTCATCAAAGTGGTGTGAATTCAACGTCTTCAAATTCCTGTGAAATATATTCAGTCCTTAAGCAGCCTTTTCATCTTTACTACATTTGCCTTTGCCTTACTTTTTTCTTTTCTCTTGCTCGCACTGATCACAAAAATTCATTTCCACTTATTTAGTCTCTAAATTTTAAGGGAATCCTTTTTTGTTATAAGGAAAACACGGTATGGAACTTGTTATTTTCCACAAATGCTATTTTCAAATGGCCTGTAAATATTTACATAATATATAAAAAAAAAAGTTTAATATCTAACAATTGTAAAAAAAGTAGTTTCAATAGGTGTAAATAATATTTAACTTATTATTTGTAAAACTTTTTTTGTACGTTTACAAATTTATATATGTATAAATGCCTAAAATTTATAATTTTCATTGTTATTATATATATATATATATTATTATTTTTATTGTTACATATTATTATTATTATTATTATTATTATTATTATTATATTATTATTATTATTATTATTATTATTGTTATTATTATTATTATTATTATTATTATATTATTATTATTATTATTATTATTATTATTATATTATTATTATTATTATTATTATTATTATTATATATATATACATATTATTATTATTACATATATATATATTATTATTACATATTATATACATATATTAATATTTATACTTCATTCTAATGCTTAACTGGTAGATGTTTCTTACTGGGATATTATATGCTGGCATTACACACACACAATACAGCCATATATATATATGTATACATATATATATATTTATATATTTTTATTTATATATATATATATATATATATATATATATATATATATATATATATATATATATATATATATATATATATATATATATATATATATATATAAATAATTCTTAAGCATTGGAAGAAAATTTATTTTTGATTCCAAATATTATTTCTAAATTTTTAATATTAAACTTTCTTTAAAAGTTGCTTGAAAAATGTTTGCGATAAAACATGTTTAAGATAATATGAGGAAAATTTAATAAAATATAAAGCTTCAAAAGTATAAAACAAAATAAGCATCTCAATCCCCAGAATTATATATTACATCATTCATCGACCTTTTAGTGCTTATAATATATGACATATATATATATATATATTATATTATATATATATATATTATATTATATATATATATATATATTATTATATATATATTATTATTATATATATATATACATATTATTATATATATATAGATAACATGCTATATATATTATATATATAGTATATGTATATATATATTATTTATATTATTTATTATATTACATATATACATATACATATATGCATATATTATATATTACATATATATTATATATTAGTTATTGCCATACATATTACAACATGGCCATTACATACATACATACATACATACATTATTATTATTATATTATTATTATTACATATTATTATTATTATTATATTATTATTATTATTATATATTATTATTATTATATATTATATTATTATTATTATTATACATATATTATTATATTATTATTATTATTATTATTATTGGTTATTGGTTGGTTATATTATTATTATTATATATATTATTATATATATTGTTATTATATTATTATATAAAGATATTATTATATATATATATATATAGATATTATATTATATTATTACATATATTCTTATTTACCTAGTACCCTCTCCTCTCCTATGAGAAACGGTCGTCCTCGAAATATTGTGCGAGTACGACAGAGCGGCCCCAGAGATCAGTGATAAAGAACGCGTCAAAACTATTTTTAATGCCTTTTAGATCCAAGTAATCTTGCAGGAGAATATCCTGTGTCATCAGTTGTGAGGATGGGACATCTATGACAGTGTGGTAAGGGAGCAATATGAACTTTGGAATCATATTATTGAAGGGAGAGATTGTGCCCAGAACGTAAACGGGATATAATTACTTTGGTTTGACTGTTCAAAGTTATTTTCTGTGGAGGATATTTCTGGTAAAAGTTCTTGGAGTTTCTGGTAAAAGTTCTTGGAGTATGGTGTTAATTAGGTAGGCGGAAATCGTTTTTTTTTTTTTTTTTGGTCAATTGAGTGTGAATATGTTTAATAATGGGAGTATATGGGGGTGGGGGGAGCATATTAAGTATGTCATAGTAGAAGTGTTTCGGCAGAGAGAGAGAGAGAGAGAGAGAGAGAGAGAGAGAGAGAGAGAGAGAGAGAGAGAGAGAGAGAGAGAGAGAGAGAGAGAGAGAGAAAGAGAGAGAATATTGCCAATTTTTATTCTTATTTGAGTTGATTACGCTTCTTATTCTATTGTTGGGGTCTTTGATTAGGTTTATTTGGATTTTATTTGGTTGTCTGTTTGGTCAGAGGTAGTTTCTTTGCTTTAAAAGAATGTCTTTTTTAGGGGAAAATTTGGGATTAAAATGTTAGAGGTAGAAATCGGTGATGTAATTTAGAAACTTTTAGTAAAATTTTATTGTGATTTTTATTGCTTTGTCGAGAAACGGAAAGTCAGAAAATTTGAAGCTCTTGCTCTATAGATTCAGTGTAAGCCGTGCCAGTTTGCTTTCTTAAAGTTGATTAAGTTTTTAAGCTCTAAAGTTTTAAGTTTGGTTAAGTTTTAAAGCTGTGTGTGTATGTGTGTCTGTGTGCAGTGGTTATGTTGAATTGTAATTAATATTGGAATATGATCAGAGAGAGAGAAATTGAAATGTTTTACACGGTAATTTTTATGCGAAAACGTTAAACATCCACTTTAATGAACCGAAGTAATACC